>CM055817.1:63444868-63473513 GCA_029582265.1 Zoroaster sp. YZ-2022 | reverse complement strand
AAAGTTTGCATGAAATTTTCACTGTATCCAAGATCAATACCAAAATGGAATCTTCTTCCTGAGAGTCAATTCGCTCCATACCAGACTTGGCTGTATTTAAAATCTGCTTTAGATAGTGTAATAAATATCCTTAATGCATTGAAGGTTTCGCATAGGTTTCATTCAATGAAAAACTTCTTAATATAAATTTTGAATATTTATGACTTATTGGATGCTATTATAAAACCACAGTGGTTACGTTCAAGACAATTGAAAAAATGATCAAAAGTTCAGCACCCTCTTCGCCTTTTGTTCTGTTTTCAAAAGATTCGCTTACTGAATTTCGCCAGGATAGTTTGATAGGTGATAGGGGAATATTCATTTGTGATCAACATTCTCATAGAAAAATTCTCTTTCAATAAAAAAAATATGGATATGTGATAAATTTCCCGATTTTAATTTAAAAAAAAGTATTGATCAAATGCTGCTTACGAATCTTAAAATTTTGTGATATTTTTACTCCTTTTCAGCAGCTGAAGTGTGTACAAATTTGCAAGGATCACACCTTATGCATAATGCATATTGTGTCGACCTTCAGCAAACATTCACACATGTGCACGATCTGTAGTCACTAATACTGCTATCTGAAACTGCGGTGCGGAAGCACAGCCTTTAGTCGAGGCGCATGCAGCGACCCGGATATTATACACCACGCACGGAGAAAAACAACAAAACAAACCTTTATGCTAAGAGGCGTGGAATCACCACTTCGCGTACTAGTAATCTATTGCGCGTGGTGTATACCATTATTTTTCTTTCAAAAAGGTCATATTTTCTGGAATTATCTCTACACCCAAATTTGGAATTCCCATCAGTCAGTTTTTGCAAGACAGCTTTAAGAAACATTAATTCCTTAAATTCTATGCAATGATGTTTCTGTGCTGTTGCCAAATAATGGACATCAAATAAATTAAGTTGTCCTGTAATAATCGAGAAATGATAAAAAACAAAAACTCTGATGTGTACATATATTCAGCTGACAGAAGTGCCGACAACACATTGTTCAAACTGGTTCCAAGCATTGTATACATGTTGAAATTTGGACTAGTGTACGCAAGTATACAGCGACGTAACTGTTATCTGACCGACCGAACCAACATTTTGGTTCAATCAATTACGCGAATTTGGTATTGTCAGCAGTAACGACGTTTTTTCAGTATTTGTGTGGAACTTAATGTTCTACTTTTGAAATACTTTTCAAGTCATGTACAACTTCAAGTCAATGTTGCGCCTGGATTATAATCCTGTTCGTAATATTAATTATGCTTTCATATTATGGTGCTTCAATTCCTTACACGTATTTCTTTCTTTCCTAAAAAACCGTCGAAATTTCTGAGGACAGATGTGTGATACTAAAATATGCATTTAATATGTGTTTTGGGGTTTGTTGTCAACTTCCAAGTACGTATCTGCTAATCAGTGTGTCATGTTACCACTTTTACATCCGTTTTACCTGATAGATCCGTATTCTCTCAGTTCGGCAAATAATGCTGCAGTTTGAGGGCGGCATTTAGTCAAACCACTGTTTTTGCCAGGCCAGAATATCACAGGGACTATACATGTACGATTGGCTCCAATTGCAGTATATATACGTTTGTACCATTGGTCTCCATTATATTGACTGGATATAGGCGTATTTGTACACATGTGTGCGGCTGGCACTGTACCCGCACGCCGCGAGCAAGACGGGCAATTTAAATAAGTGCAAACAGGCACGTAGGCCTTTACGTGCAAGGAGTGCATTCATTTCAGGATGTACTAAAAATCATGTAGGCTATAATAGTTTACATAATAACATATTCCTTTCCTAATTGTTTGATATTATCGGGTCCCATGCACGCAACCCAGTTAAGTGTCTCTGTAGGCCTATACAGTTGCACAAAATTGCTGTTAGAGTTGATTGTTGACCGCCTTTGTTATAATAAAAATAATACACGATTCTTATCAAGCGCGCATATCCTAGCGACTAGATCAAGGCGTTGTACATTATTACTCCCTGCTCATCAGGCTCATAAATCATTCCTGAAACCATCTCAGCTCCCTGGGGAGTATACAGCTTATTAGTTGCTGCTATTTCGGCGCATAAGGCTAATCAAATACAACAACCAACTCTGCCATCACAGGTACCCATTTACTCCTGGGTGGAGAGAAGAAATTATGGTGTCTTAAGTGTCTTGCTGAAGGACCATGGTACCATGGTCGCAGCCAGGATTCGAACCATGCCAAATATAAGCCAATTATAAGCCATTTTCTTCTGCTCTAGTACAAGATGATATTAAAGATGATATTAAATACATGATTTCTTGAAAACAGTTTTACGAAAGGAGAATATGTTTAATTACAAAATATTTTTGGAATTAACTTTAAAATTTTTGTAAAGATAAGAGCAATTTATAAATACACAATTGTGCTTTTTGCTAAATGCATATAAATATGACAACCAGATGCCAAGCATGATAAGGAATTTTTGTTTTGTCAATCACATTAAACAAAGCAACGGGAGACTTGCAAGTATAATAAAAAGCAAAGTAAATAGAACATTATGCACAATACAATGATGAATCACACTGTCTCCAGTCTTACTAACCATTACCTTGGAATAATTAACATGTGCTCTTTTTAATTAAAACAAATCAATGAGATATTTTTCAGGGATTGTGTAATTTTACTAATTACCTAAAATATTCAAACTATGATTCTGTCTGTTGATGTTGTTTTAATGAAATTAGGAAATTAACAATTAAAATATCAATTAAAAAAATTAACAAATTTATTAAATTATATAATTGAAAATTGTAATAAAACTACAAATGATCTTTGTTCACTGCACACATGAAGTTCCTACTTTCGTAATAATAGAAGAGTTGTAGAATAGCCTTGCTTCGTATTCAAATCCAAATATCAGTTATTTATTTGTATTGTTTGGAAACACTGCTTTCATCAGGTTCCATTTAGAGTTTTCCTGAAACATATTGGTAAAATGAAATGTTGCATTTTAAAATATACATGTATATATATTCAAGAAACTAACAGCTTTCCAGAAACAAAAGCAGTGTCCTAAAAAATAACTCAATTTATGATATGGTAAATCTTGAGGGGAAAATAGTTGATAATAATCAATAATTGTTACTATAAAGTGTGCTATCATTTAATTGAAAGAAAATATAAATAATTTCCAGTTGAAATTCAGAAAATAGTACTTGCAAATCCATGCTATTAGTAATCAAACTCAAATAAGTATTGTCCAAAAATCACATAAATAACACCAAAAGTACACTCTAAAAACTCCCGGGTCAGATTTGACCCAGAATGGGTCAAATCTGACCCATACTCCGGGTTGGATATGACCCGACACTTTCCGGGTCAGGATGACCCGAAAAGTTGGGTCAGATTATTTGACCCGGAAAACGGGTCAAATAATCTGACCCAACTTTACGGGTCAGAATGACCCGGAAAGGGTCGGGTCATATCCAACCCGGACTAACGGGTCAGATTAATGTTGACTCGGATTCCGGGTCTAATGAGATAAGCATGTCTTCCATGTATTAAGAAGCCTTATCTATGGCAAACAATCAAATAAAACAAATTTCTTGTTTTTTATGTAACATTCAGCTGAAACTGTTAATTTCTATACTAAATTGCCATAAATAAGTGCATCTTTTTATAAGGAACACATGCTTACCTTGTTAGGACGGCCTAGGAGACAACACAATGTAATTTGAAAGGATAACTGTAAAATGAAAAGAAACAAACAATAATGAAATGATCTTCCGATTGTTATATGTATTTATTTCTCTTTAACTGTTTAAAATACATGTTCATAAATAGTCATTTTAAAGATATTGTGGCAATATCGTCACGATCAACAGGACATGGAATCAGAGTTCAAGTTCTAGATTAACTCAGTGACTGAAAATAATACTCACATGATAAGGTCATATTCGCGTTGCTGCTGCATAAATGAGCCAGTAATTTTCAGACACTGTGTTCATCTTTAACTAGGATACCGATTCCATGCCCTGTAGAAAGTCTGCTCTGATCGTGACAACACTGTCCCTTTAATATCTTTACACCAATTTGTGTTTATGGAATTGATGGTCAGTACTCAGTACTTAGGTTGAACTATCCCAATGCTCGCATAAAAATAAATATGAACGCAATGAAGACTGGGGGATGTTTACTAATGTTTACATGGCCCAACTCCCAGGGATTCAGTCAGTAAAATGCATTTTACTAGATCACCCAACAGATATTGTTTTATAATAACTACACACTTGTGGGGATTTTTGGGTCCAGTCAAAAAAACAATTCCTCAGTACTATCATTGTTCTAACATGTTAAAAAATACACTGAATAACCTAGATGTGTCTTAAGGTCCTGAAAAAACAATTCCCATGAAGGTGCAGACTGCCACAGATAGGATAGGTCCATATAAATTAATTTGAAACATACATTAACTCCTTTGAAGAAAAGATCAACCTCCACACCTTGCCATTGGATTACAAAGTTATACAGACTCTGACACACCTCGTAGCGGCAGCACAAGTGGCTGTTTGTGTGATACATTTGTATGATAAGGGTTCAATGGTTCCAATCTGGAGTAAAAAGGGTACAAAAATGTATTTTAAAAGTGTGAAGGTTTAATACTTGTGTCTAGTTATGATATAATGGGCTGTATACAATGACATAAGTACAATTTTACTAAATAAGATACATGTATATTCAATATATTCCGATACCGATGTATATGTTTAAGTTTTTCTAGAAATTGAAATTCCTAAATTGTTATTCATAATTATGATTCTGCTAATAATACAATCTCAGCTTAGATGGTGATGATACATGCCTAAGAATTCACAAGGCTTACAAAATGATGGCTAATTAATCACTTATTCAATGTAAAAAGAAACAATAAACATTTTAAGCTTTCTCAATGCATGCTAGGAATTGAATGACAACACATCTTTTACAAATTTGGTGCACCATTAGGCCTATGCCTGTGTACTTCAAATGATTTGCATGCTACGGGATGTCACCAGATTCCCAAAATACACTTTGAAATGCGATAGGTTATTAACAGTCACATCCTTACCGGTCAATAAATGACTTGGTGGCATCCTTTGGTGGCATCCTGTGGTGGCATCCTGTGGTGGCATCCTGTGGTTGCATCCTGTGGTTGCATCCTGTGGTGGCATCCTTTGGCGGCATCCTGTAGTGGCATCCTTTGGTGGCATCCTTTGTGGCATCCTTTGGTGGCATCCTTTGGTGGCATCCTTTGGTGGCATCCTGTGGTGGCATCCTGTGGTGGCATCCTTTGGTGGCATCCTGTAGTGGCATCCTTTGGTGGCATCCTGTAGTGGTATGACGATAGAGTTGCCTTTTGCCCTTCACCCGCCTTAACTCTGATGGTGAAAATGGAAGGAACAAGGTTGCGCCTCACTGCAAACTCACACTCTGGACTATCTGTGGACAGTAAAATAATTGAATAAGAAATATTTTCAGTGACGAATGAATGACTTTAAAAAAAAATTGACTATTTTAAATATTTTAGCCACACAAATGGAAGTCTCCAATTTTTGTAAACATTTTTTGTGTTCAAGTCATTTTTAATATTGAGGCGGGAAAAGTATTACAATAAGTCCACATTTATTATGACTCTAATTAAACAAGAGAAACTTGTGTTCATATTGGTTATTTTATACATTCGGGAGTATTTTGTGTTTTACAAATTATTTACGGGTAGCCGGGTATCCGGTTCCTGAAATATAAACCAAAAACACACCTAGCCTTAAGTAATATTAGTTTTCCACACTTAATCTGTCCATGTTCCTGTTTTTCCATTTCTCTTTTTTTTCTGTGGGGGGGGGGGGCATGGATTCATCCAAAATTAATTGTTTGAGTGCAGAAAAACTTACATGATGTTCATCATCCTGACCCTTGAGTATTATAAACTGTAGATGGTTGACCATGATGTCATAGCAAGCATGATCAACCGTTAATCTGAAATATAAACATATCATGTATAAACAAAATTACATGTTTTCAAAGAGGGATAGGTTCATAGGTTCATAGGTTCATTTATTTTCCACAGTATCAAGACAGTAATGACAATATCAATCAAGAAAAGTCAAGTACAAGAAAACGATATTACTGAAAAAATTTAAGAATAGATACAAAGCAAAAGTGATACTGCAGAGGGATCCATTTATGAAGCAAAGCTTGTAGGCAATGGTCCCTTGATAACATGCACGCGCATTGAGACAGAGATAAAAATAAAGTTGAATGAACCATGAAGGCCCGTGGTCAAGCCACCTGTGAACAAAATATAAAGTGGGTCTCAATGCAGATGCATGTTCACAAAGAAAAACAACAATTACTAAACCAACAATGGACTAACACAGACAAAGGACAACAACTACACAGACGGTCTTGAAAGGTCAGGTAATATGGATTAGAATGTACAAGTATACTGTAAAACACTCATTAACAATAAGATTCCAATATAACATATTTAAAGACACGTTTAAATATACAGGTATTTTTGGAACCTTTAACTTGCTCATTAAGCGTATTCCAAAGCATTGGTCCCTCAAATTTAATTGTTTTATGAGCTAGAGCAGTGCGGGTGTAGGGAATGTGAAAATTAGAAACTTGGCGGGTGAAATGTGAATGTATTTCAGAATTAAGAGAAGACAAACATTTTATAGACGCAGGTAACTTTGCACGGGTAAGCTGATACATGAGGGACCCAAGCTGAAGGCGATAGATATCCTTGATTTTTAAGGTCCTATGTTTAAAAAAAAGGGGATCTGTATGTGCATTAAATTCTGCAAAATTAATAACACGAAGGGCCCGTTTTTGTAAGAGGAGGAGTCTATTAAGATTAGCAGCAGAACTAGCTCCCGATACAAGTATCCCATAGTTGAGGTAAGAAACAATCAAAGTATTATAAAGGGAATTAAGTACCAGTCCAGGGAGAAAATGTTTGATCCTGTTGATTACACCAATATTTCTAGCAATAATTTTACAAATGTAATCAATATGACTATTCCATTTGAGTCCACGGTCAACAAAAATTCCCAAAAACTTACAACAATCAGTTTTAGTTATGATTGAGTCATTAATCTTGACATCACATGGAACGTCACTGGCCGAGTTGCTGAATAACATATAGTTAGTTTTGGCAATATTAAGGGACAATTTATTGACCGTAAACCAGTTAGCAATAAGTTTAAGCTCATTATTAATAGTCTGTACAAGATAATTAAGGTTGCTATGAGAAAAGAACAAACTTGAGTCATCAGCAAACAATGTAAATGAGAGCACACTAGATGAATTAGTAAAATCATTAATGTATAAAATAAAGAGCAACGGCCCTAGAATTGATCCTTGTGGTATGCCATATGTAAGGATGTCAGAATCTGAATTTATGCCATTGATGGATACATATTGTGATCTATCTGAAAGATAACTCCTAAACCACTCAAGGGAAATTCCTCGAATACCATAGTAAGAAAGTTTATACAATAATATTTGATGGTCTATCGTATCAAAAGCTTTTGAAAGGTCGAGGAATATCCCCAGAGTATGTCTGCATTAGAAACTTTATCAATAAAATCAAGAAGTGCATGAATAGTAGAATGTTTAGTTCGGAAACCAAATTGTGAATTAGTCAAAATATCACACTTATCCAAAAACTTGATGGTGCGGGCATAAACACATTTTTCAAAAATCTTAGAAAAACATGAAAGAATAGAGATAGGTCTATAATTATTAATACAATAACGATCGCCCTTTTTAAAAACTGGAATGACTTTGGCAATTTTTAATTGTGATGGAACAATGCCGGTAATAAAGGAAGCGTTGACAATATGTGCAAGAGGTTTACATATAGCAGAGATCGACTTCTTAATAATAGAAATATTAATTAAGTCATGACCAGAGCTTTTTTTGTTTTGTAAATTGTTTACAATATCCATAATCTCAAATTCATTAACTGGGGTAAAAAAGAAAGAGTTAGAATTAGGGTTAGACATATAATCAGTAAAGCTAACAGATGAGTGCTTTGGTTGAATGTTGTCAGCAAGTTTAGGACCAATGTTGATAAAGTAATTATTAAAGTGATTAGCAATTTGGTCAGGATCATCAATTAGTTTATCATTAACAAAAATACTGTTTATACTGCGAGAAGAATTATTTTGATTCAGAACAGAATTAATGACCTTCCAAGTATTGCGAATGTTGTTCTTTTCTTTTTCAAACTGAAGAGAATAGTAATTTTTCTTGGATAATAGTAATTTTTCGTTTATACTTTGTGTACTTGCGTTTATGGGAAATTGAGGGATTAGACAAGTACTGACGATACAATTTATTCTTTTTCTGAATAGATCTAAGGAGGGAATGTGTAATCCAAGGTGTACTTGAGTTGTGTTTAGCTTTGGTATTGTTATTTTGACGTACTAGCGGAACATTTTGATCATACAAAAAATTAAAACTATCCAAAAATGTATTGTATGCAGTATCAGGATTATTACAACTAAAAACGTTTGTCCAATCAAAAGTATGTAAGTCATTCAAGAAATTATCAAAGTTCACCCCAGAAAGATTACGAGAAAAAGAATAAGTATTATTGCGATTGTGAGAAGGGCTAGAGTTGGGAGACTGTATAAACATAAAAATTGGCAAGTGATCAGAAATATCGGAAATTAAAATACCAGAATTAGATGATGGAACAATATTTGATAAGAAATTATCAATAAGTGTAGCAGAAGTATCGGTAATACGTGTGGGCTTATCAATTTGAGGGAGAAAGGAATAAGATGTAAATAAATCGATAAAGGACTGGGAGCTTGAATTGGTATAATTAAGTAAATTAAAATATTGAAATCCCCAGAAATTAAGCAGGACTTACTACCACAATCAACATGAGAACATATCATCTGAAAAGTAGTCATGAACTCATCGTGAACAGCAGACGGTGCTTTATATACAACACCTGCAATGATGTTTTTAGTATAAGGAATACAAATTTCAACAAATAGTGACTCAAGAGAGTCATCTGAAAAATTTAAATCTTCCCTGACAGTAATATTCAGTTCACTTGAAACATAGAGAGCCACTCCACCACCAGCCTTGGTGCCCCGTCTATTATTCACAATGAGCTCATAACCAGGCAAAAAATAGTAACTGTGGGGAACTGATTTGAGCCAAGTTTCAGAAAGTGCAATAATAGAAAATTTATAATTTAATGAATTTAAAAAAATCTTAAGTTTATCTATATTTTTCTGGAGACTTCTAATATTTATGTGCAATAAAGAAATAGGATTGTCATCAATCGGCTTAGGAAATTGCTCTATGGAATAATATTGAGTGTTATTAGATAAGTAAGATGGAGTATCATTGTCATTATCTTCTTCAATGTTCATTACAACTCATTATTAAGAGTACCTGTAGATCAATTGTTTAAACAATGTAAACCCATAATAATGCTGACCAGCAAGACAAACAAGAACCAACAAAGACACGATACAGGACAATTCACAAAACGAAGATACAAAAATACAAATACATAAAATAGACAATAATGGTAGAGAGCACTTCATATAAAGTTAAATAGATCTATCGTCTGTCAGACAGCACCGGAGGATTTGTAGTAGATAATAAATAAATCAAAACAATTTTAATAAAATTGTTCGAATGATTAATAAAACGTTCCTTAATAGCTGATTATAAGGAGGGAGTACGATACTCCTTACCGTCAATATACAGTTTACCGTTACGGAAGGCAACCTTCTGTCCCTTGTCATATGACTGTTTCATGACATGAAGAGATCGCTTCTTGATAGCATCAGCTTGAGGTAGATCTTGGAGAACAAAAATGTTTGTGTCATGAAGCGCAGCCTTTGCTTGTCGCAGAATTTGTTGCCTTTCCGGTCGGTAGATAAATTTGCCAATGATGTGGCGGGGTTTATCCAAGGATGTTTTGGGCTTATGGTGGCCAGATCGATGAGCATTCTCAATGATGATGTTAGGAAGGTTGAATTTTTCAGTCAGGAGCTTCTTGACTGCTTGAAGTGCATATGTTGGATTTTCAGAAGGCTCCTCAGGGATTCCTCCAAAGCGCAGATTAAAACTTCGAGAGCATCTCTCAAGTTGGAGTACCTCATTTTTGAGTTCTGCAAGATTAGTAGCTGTCTCCTGTAGTTGTGTCTCGGTTTTGGCAGTGTTATTTGTTGACATGTTGGCCTGTTTTTGAAGCAGTTCGATGGATTCAGAAGTGAAGCTGATTGCAGCTTCAAAATCAGCTTGCTTGCCCTCGATAATGGAGACTCTATTAAGAATACTTGCTTGATTCGAAATAACTGTATCCAATTTTGAATGGATGTCACTAACCATGGAGCGAAGATCCTCATGAAGAATGCTGATTTCACTGCATGGGGAAACACCAGAAGGACTATCATCTGAAAAGGTGCGTGCACGTGTAGCGACGTTGACCGGCGATTTCACGTTGGACGCCATCTTGGATACAGCTCCAATACATGTGCTACTGCTAGTGCTAGACTCAGTGTTGCTACGGTCAATTTTTCTTTCACGTCGTGGTGGCATTATTGGTTTACTTTGAGCCGCTCAAAACGTCCCGGAGATATTAGAAAATGTATTTATAATGTTGATAAACTTTGAAATATAAAGTGTTCATAGCAAATAGGAGAAAAATATGAAAATTCCGGCCTGTCTGACAGCGAAGTCTAAAACACGTCTACCTCATGAGAGCGCCCTCTACGAGGTCATGCTAACAAAACACACATAAGTTAGCAACCCCTCATGTTATTATCAGGATGATAGATTGATTTAACTTCAGAAAAAATTATGCAACTTCAGAAAAATGCCTTTTAGTTTAAGTTAGGCGTTATAGAATAGAATACATGTGACCTCTTCCTTCCTCCATGATGTGACATTTTCATTATCTCAGTCAAGGGGGTGATTGTTTCAGGCCAACTTTAGCTATACTATTACTTAGTAAGAAAAGTGCCAGACTGCAGTGCAGCAACCACCACACAAGTCACAAGACCGACACAAAATACTGACACCTATATAGTAGTAGTACTACTACTAGTACTACTAAGTACTAGCCAAGTTTCCTACTACTCTAGTAACGTTAGTAGTACTGTAACGTGTGTGTGTTTTGTTAATAAAACAGCGAACATATCATGTCCACATATCATGAAGACATGATGACCCCTCCATCCATTGTACAGAACAATGACAAATGGGTTGCATACAATAGATAGCATATACATGTATATATACACATACACTCAACCACACTGCACACATTATACACAACATGACCTGCATGCTGCACACACTATGTTAACGTTAAAATGGTTTTGTATAGTCATTATCTGTATACTATAAAACGAACATACATGTATAATAAAATGTGAAAGTTTACATACCTTCAAATGAAACAAAGTAATGAAGACCCCTCCCATTAATTGTGAAATGATTCTCCAACGATCATTGGGACGAAAACGACATCGTATCGTAGTTAAAAATGGCGGTTGGAAAAATGTGACCTGCGTGACGTATTTCTTTTCATCCAATCAAAATGGCTGATTTGCTGACATGACGTCACCAATAAGAAAAATGACCCAGAATTGGGTCAACAATATTTGACCCGGCAAAAGGGTCAAAAGTTTGACCCGGGAGTTTTAAGAGTGTATCGGCGCACGTTATATGCCTCACGTTAACGTTGCGTTTGAAATTCCACTTTTCCGCTCCTCTGCACATTTTATATTTGGACATATTCTTTGTGGGCCGAAAAAGAGAATCAGAATGGGTAATAAAAATGGAAACGTACTGCAGTTTCATTATTAAGCGTTTACAGAAATTGTGTAAATCAGTGTTTAACACACTTGTTATGTAAAATTGTAATACAGCAAATTGTTGGAAATAGAGTTGCGTACATTTTGCTGTAAATTTACTTTTTTTTTACAGTGTACGCGACATGCGTACTTTGTGTAACTATAGGATTCGCCTACATAAATTTAGAATTCGCCGCATACTCAAGTAGGGCAAACTATAAGCACAGCATGTATTATTCCATGAGCCAGCTAATTTTTTTGGAATCATCTGGAAAAGCATCTGCTAAAAAATGAAATTCAAAGAAAAAAATATAATTGAATTGCTAAAACGGTAGTTTAGTATTCGTTTTTAAGGCCATTAACATTTGAAACGTTCAGCCTCGTCAAAAGTAACACAGTTACGACTGTATGATGATTGCTACCAGACGTCTGAAAAGATCCCATGTTTATTACACGCAGTACCATAATTCAAGCTAAACAACAACATAAAACAACCGCATGTTATGTGTCAATACAATACAGGAACTAAGTCAGAATCAACACAGTCATCGCCTAGAAAATCCGTCTTTGGGAAGCAAATTCTAAAGTTTCACAAGATTCATGTTGGGTTTGTGTTTTGGAACATGAAGCAAGCCTTTAGGGCCAGTTTCGTTTTGCCGCGTTACATTGACATCGAAACCGCGTTTATTTACTGCTTTAGGCCTCATAGGCAGCTGGCTCAAATTTCCCCTTGCAATCTGGAAGGACCAATTTTTTCCACTGGGCCTACACTTTTTATTTAATATGATATACAATTATTTTAATATGATATACAATTATTTTAATATGATATACAATTATTTTAATATGATATACAATTATTTTAATATGATATACAATTATTTTAATATGATATACAATTATTTTAATATGATATACAATTATTTTTTCAAGTTTAGAGTTTGAAGTTGACAACAACCGTATCCTAAAATCGCTCGTAAAATTTGCATTTTTTCTGTGATTAGTATTTTGTTGTTTTCTTGTCTGTCCATCTGTACGCCCGTACGTCTTGTCTTGTCTTGTAAGGCATCCCCAACAAAAGCAACTGCTTACCGGGACATGCCTCCATTTCACCCTTTCTTATGTCTAACCTCCTCATTGCAGCACCACGTCTATAGAATCAATTGCCATCATATGTCAAATCATCGGCTTCTCTTATCAATTTAAGAAATTTAAGAAAAACCTAAAACTCATCTTTTTAATGAAACATTTTTTTCTGCTGTATCCTTCTATTTTTGTATTTAATTTATCTCATTCTTCTTATGTATCAGCGCCATAAGCACTTTTGGGTTGATTTGTGCACTTTATAAAACTTCATTATTATGACGATGATGACGATGATGACGATGATGACGATGATGATTTCTGCCGGTTACACCTCGAGTCAAGCTACGTCCCGTAGCCTTAGATCTCGATAGCCTTAGATGTTCCTATCTCCTTCAGATGTTTCTCCATCGCCTTTGGAATTGTACCCAGTGCTCCCACTACCACAGGAATTACCTTCACCTTGACTTGCCACAGCTTGTGGAGTTCTCTCGCTAAATCCTGATATTTCTGTACCTTCTCCTTCTCCTTCGTAGCTATTCTACTATCACCCGGCAAAGCTATATCGATAAGATGACACATCTGCTCATGCTTATCCAAGACAACAACATTCGGCCGTCTATGTTCTATAACATGATCTGTCTGGATGTTGAAGTCCCAGAGAATATTGACATGGTCCGTTTCTTCAACCTTTCCGGCACATGGTCGTACCAATTCGATTGCACCTTGACACCGTACTTCTTACACAGATCCCAATGGATCACCTTGGCCAACTTGTCGTGTCTGACAATGTGAAATAAAGTCTCCTCCGCCGCATTGCACATTCTGCACATAGAAGAGACATCTGACTTCTCGATCCTTGTCTTCATCACATTCGTCGGCAGAGACTGGTCTTGCGCTGCAGTAATCAGACCCTCAGTTTCTTTCTTTAGTTCTCCTGTCCTCAACCATTCCCAAGTCTTGCTACTTGCCACTTCTTCGGTACATCTCAGGAATCGGCCGTGGTTTTTCCTGCCAATCTCGTGTTCTTTCTTCTCTTCTTTGATTCTTATAGTACTCCTTTGGACCTAATTCGTCTGCCTTCATGTATTTCTGTGCAACCTTCAACAACTTTTCCCGAGTACTACTTACATGACACTGCAAGCTCCTTCTCTCGATGTTAACACTGTCTGATATAATAAGTAATCCTCTTCCTCCCTCTGACCTCGGTAGATAAAGTCTGCTGACATTCGACCGTGGATGTAACATACCGTACATCGTCATCACTTCCCTCGTTTTCCTGTCAGCAACATCTAGATCTGCCTTAGTCCACTCGACAATTCCTGCACTGTACCTCATCAGCGACACAGCCCAAGTGTTGATCGCCTTTATCATATTCCCTCCATTCAGCTTAGTTTTCAAACACTTCTTCACTCGTCTTATATACTCTTTCTTAAGCCTCTCTTTTGATTCCTCGTGCAGTACGTGATCCGCTTCAAGCACTCCAAAATACTTATAACTTTCTTCTTCACCCAACGCCCTCAATTGTGTGCCATCTGGGAAAGTAATTACATCCGAGTGTACCCTTTTACCCCTCTTCATCGCAGCACATTTCTCCAGACCAAACTTCATGCCGATGTCATCGCTGAAGATCCGTACAGTCTGTAACAAGGAATCAATCTCTTGATTCAGGAGTAAGCAGGAGGTCGTGGGTTCGAATCCCGCCCGAGTCGCCTGTGTAGTTTTTTCACAGACACTCGGAAAGCACTGAGTATACAGTGCTATACACACGTCGGTGTAGGGCAAAATTAAATCAATTAATCTCTTTCTCGTTCTTCGCAAACAACTTCAGGTCGTCCATGAAGAGCAGATGATTAATCCTGCATCCATCCTTCGTTATCTCGTATCCCGCACTAACCTTCCGCAAAATCATCGTCAAAGGGAACAGCGCCAAAACAAACAAAAGTGGAGACAGAGAATCGCCCTTGAAAATACCTCGTCTGATGTTTATCTTACCAAGACATTTATCACTGGCCATCAGATTTGTTCTCCATGTCTTCATGCTCTCACCCAGAAGACATTTCACTGCCTCGGCTGCCCCTATCATATCCAAACATTCCATAATTTGTATTCTGTATACTTTGACTTGAGAATTGTGAAATGGAAATAAATATAAATGAATTGAAAACACCAAAACACATATTAAATGTCAAACAATCAATAATCTAGTATTCACCACTAAAAAGTGGAAATTCAATTGGACCTATTACAAATAAATGGTTGTCATGGCAACAGTAAACACCCATTATCGTTGCCTGCAGTATGAGTGGTGTCATAAAGTATATTTTAGCATGATTGGTCAAAGCGTTCTACAAATATTGGTACAAAAGGTACATTGTGCAAAAGAACATGACTAATAAAAAACATGGAGCACTGTATACTCAGTGCTTTCCGAGTGTCTGCGAAAATAAATGTTTTATCACACGACACAAGTATTTCATCAACCTTATTATTGTTTCTCTTCCTGTTTTTCATTTGTAAATATAGGCTATATGCTTGTATAGTGCTGCTTGCCAAAGCACAGTGACGCATAGTCAACGGTCGACATGACTGCACGCCGTAATTTAATGTCCATATCCACCTTAATTTGTACATACGACCACACACAAATAAATAGTTATAAAAACGCATGTTCACAACATTATTAAAACTTAAAATCGCTTCGGTGTACTGCTGTATACTGTAGCCTTTGTTGTTTGTAGTAACAGAGCTGACATATTGCAAGTGTAGCTACAGGCATTGGATATGGGCCTATGTTGTTATTATTTCAGTCTCTTTTTGAAAACAAGACTTCAAAGCTTCTTGAAAGCAGACTAATTTTGTCAAGTTATTTAACATCGAATAATCATCTCGGTGATTGAAATCAATGATCACAGACCAAGAGAATATTTCCTTTATCATAAATAGTACCACTGCCGTACCGAAAACTGCCATCACGTCGCTCTATCCGTACGAGGCTCGCGTCGGCTTTGTATGCGTGTGGCTCCTCGCTTCCTTTCTGGGCCTCGTGGGAAACAGTCTCGTCATTTCGTCCGTCATCCTGTCTAAGAAACTCCGCACCGTAACCAACGCCTTCGTGGTCAACCTTAGCATTGCTGATTTCTGGACAAGTCTGTCTTACCCGTGGATTTGTGTCGCTTTGTTAAGCCAAGACGGCTGGCCGTTAGAGTCGGAGGTCCCTTGCATCATCGCTGCTGTACAGTTTTACACTGGTCTTGGTGCAAGTATGTACACTTTGGCCTCCATATCTTTTAATCGAGTGGTACTCATTACTCAGTCCACGGAAACCTATAGAAGATGGTTTTCCCCGTGTAAAGTAACTGCCATGATCGCTGCAACTTGGGCTATCCCGTGTATCGTGTCCTTCGTCCCACCGATTCTAGGCATTGGTGAATTTGGCTACGATCCTCAAGACAATACGTGTTCAGACAAGGATGGTCATGCTCATGGAACTGAGTACAACCTGATCCAGTCTTTGGGTCTGTACCCTGTCCCAATGATCATCATAGTCTGTTGCTACACGGCTCTCTATATCCATCTCAAACGGCATTTCAGGAAGCAGAAAAAGAGAAGTGCCATGCAGATTTATCCACCCATCGTCGAATCAGCCGGAGCAAAAGGGCTAGCCAGCTTCCCTATTGTTACTGGGGAGTCTGTTGTTTGTACCGTCAAAAACATCACACCAACAAACTTACCCGCCCACGAAATGCCAGATGGAGACATGTTCACCAGCTCCACAACCGTCCCTGAAAAGTCTTCCCAGACTATCGTAAAAGACGGAACCACAATAAATCCGCCCAGCGCCGACGCATCATGTGCAGAAATAATTTCGACCATTAGCTTCACTGTCATGATGGAGAAGTCTTCAGGTAAGAATGACAAAGACCGCACCCCAGACATTTCATCAATACCCGAAGTGTCAGGTGGTGAAATTTCAACCAGCTTCACCGTCGCCACTGAAGAGTCAACTGATGGGATTTCCATCAGAGACAGTTCTGCCAAAACTCCACCCACCCTAGAAGCGTCTGATGGGAAAATGTCAACCAACTTCACTGTCGTGACCGGAGAGTATTCACGGACTACTATGAAAGATCCCAACATAAGAAACTCACCCAACACCGAAGAAGCCGCTGGGATAGTGTTGACTAACAAGAAGTCCTCTGTGGCCACCATAAGACAGTCCATCGAACGAAATCGGCGGAAAATCAGCCGTCAGCAGCTAGCCATCACCAAGAACTTGTTTGTGGTGTTTTGCATCTTCACAGTGTTATTGTCCCCTTACTTCATCTCTCTCGCTGTACCAGCTGGTCGTAAGTTCGCTCTTTACGGGGCCACAATCGCCATCTTGAACAGCTGTGTAAACCCCATTATCTACACAATTAACCATCCACAGTTCAAGGTGGTACTTCGGAAGATGATTCGGTGCCGCTACTCAGAGATACCAGAACCTTCAGATTGTCTGAAATCGGTATTGTCATCACGAAGACAATAATTTGAATTATTATCCGAATGATGTAAATTCCTGAAGTGCTCTCATTTCAGAGATAACAAGAACAAATGCAAGTATATGCCCAACAGCAACCATTTGCTCGCAGTGTTTCTGAAAAAAATAATGTGAATGCTTTTTCACACTTATTTAATGATTTAGACTCCGCGTTGAGCTGAAACTTTTACACGTTGCTTGTTTGATGTGTATTTTGTTTCAAAGAAAGTAAGCATACTCTTAACATAAGTTGTGCCTACTACCAGTGTTGTAGCTTCCCTATTTGGGGAATGCTCTTTTTAAGTAGATGTGTCATGCGCGCGTCGTATAGACGGCACGCACAATCGGTGTTTCAATTTATGGCTTCAAGGCAAAAATTATTAATGTATTGTATAATTTACAAAGGATGTAAACCTTTATTTCAAGTTTTCAAGATTCATTTCGCTAAAATGGTAGCCATCAGGCCAAAAAAGTCTCCGGTTTCTGATCGGTCGTATTCAAAATGGTGCGGTGACGCACTTTTTTTGGCCATCTTTTTTCTTTTTTCTTTTCCTTTTTTTTACCAACAGGGAAATACGTGATACATTGTGTACGAAATACGTGATACATTGTGTACGCGGGGACCAAATTTCCCATATACAAAGTATGGTGGCTAAGAGAGGCCACACAAATCGGGCAAACGTTCATACCCCTATGTGAAAAAGTGTTGGACATCATTTCATAGCCAAAAAAAAGAAAATTAAAAATGCTGACGCGCAGGTCTGAGGCGACGCGCGCGAAGACCAGAAACCGGAGACTGTTATTGGCCTAAGTAGGATTCAAAACCTTCGGAATCAACTCTTACTCTTTATTATTTCTTCTGTCATTTTTTACAAGAAAAAGTAAGATTATTGCTGTGAAGTAGCCGTGACTTCTCTTGAAATGACGTCACACTTACAAAGCGGATATATCCAATTTGGGTACAAATCGTTTAAAATGTTTTGGTACATAATGACTCCAAATTGTGGTCATAGTGCCCTCTAGCGGTGATTTTCATAGCGTTAAATAATTGCTTGGAAACATTTTTCATGGCCAATGGATGAAAATTAAGGAAAATATGTTGAAAATACTTAATTTTGTTAAATCAAAATCTGATACTGAAAATATGGAGGGGGCACAACAAACGCTAAAGTACAGGCTTGATAGGGTCACTGCTCTCTATTACACTGACTGGATGGAAGATCATGTGCTTCCATTCAAAGTCACTGGATGTCATATTGGTCCTCAAACAAACCACGTTTAACAATGTGCATTCCTTGGTGAATTCCCTTTGTGTTCTGTTGAAAATAGAGGATGAACATGGCCATGTGGTGGATGACTGATAATATCTGTTAGGCACCAATAGGCAACTCTCTATCCAGCCACAGTAATAGAGATCAGTGGTTACATGAAATTGGGATGGGGAGGGATGTTCATATGGACCATCCCCCTTCTAAACAAAAAGTGAGCGATCCCCATCTCCTGGGATTTACACCGACACAATCCATCTTACTGATGACAAACCAATAAGACCTATAATTACTGAGCTTTACGATTATGATCATAATAATACATGTTGTTTTGCTATTATTATTCTTAGTCTTAATGGTGATGCGCAAACTATTTATTCATGTACCATAACTGTCACACACCATAGAATCTATGGAGAAATTGTTATATTTTTACTGACATTTTATTGACAAGCCAGCTATTAAAAGCTCTATCGTCAACACACATACATCATGTACATGTACATGTGCAGTACACGTGTATAGTGTACAGTACAGTACAGTACTACAAAATGCTTTTATGTAGTAACGTTATGTTTTCTGTGGAAGTTTTCCGCTGTGACTGTAATTGTTGGACTCTATATCCTTTTGTTGTTTGCGTTTTTATTTTTGTCATGTTATTTATTAAATATGTTCTGACTTGTGCTCAATGATCGTAGTAGTAGAGATGTATAAAGTAGAATTTTTGCTCCAATAATCACTGTCATCTGAAGGGAAATGTACTTATTAGCCGTATAGTCATCAAGCATTTAATACTGCATCTGCATCAGCAGTGGCAACAATTTATAGTGTTAGTAAGATTGGGGTGGGGATGCAGTGGGAATGGTAGGGAGCAGGAACCATGACCTGCTGCCACACATGCTTTCCCCTTCCCCACCACTTTCCCACACCACCCCCGGTGAATCAATTAGGTTTAATATTTTCATCTCAAAACAAGCCCCAGATTGAATTTGGTATCGAGGGAATAGACTGGCACTGGATTTATTTGTTGCCTTTTAAGATTAGCCAGGAGGTGAAAATGAGAATTTTACAATATAAAATCGATACTAATGTACTGATGACAAATAGCAGGCTTTTGAAAATGAACATTGTTAACAGACTCTCAATCATATTTTTGTGAATTTGTGATTTTGCTAACTTACATGTGGCTTGAATTTGAAATCAGGTGGGAAAAGGCTTCCAGGCACTGGAGTTAATTTAAATACAAAATCAATTATTTTTGGCTTTGATGCAAGAAATTCAGATCTTCTTATTAACTTCTGCATTTTATTGGTTAAGAAAGTAATTTACAGTTGTAGATTCAGACACACACTATACCCTGATTTTTTATTCTTATTTTATCAATTTAATTAAATTTAATTTTTATCTTGAAAAACAGATTGCAATTTTTTTTTTTAAAGTTCATACGGCCCCACTGTTAGTATTCCCAGCGAAAATCGTTTGGAAACTAACATTGAACTACGTTTAATTAATGGAATACATTGAACAATATATTTTATGCTTGTTTGCCTATTTGTGGTGACTTAGGGTAAGGCTAGCATCTCCTTTTCGGTGGTTGTTTTTAACCCCATGTTTATATGTCTCTCTGCATGAGTGAAACAAACTCATCTTGTTAGCTGGGTACTAAAGTGTGCTCCGCTAAATAATTTGTGAAGAATTAATTCTTTCATTACTGTTCCTGTTGATGATATAGGGTATACAAAGGTGTTTATCTTTTGCAGCATACCCGCTGTTGAGTAATCTAAGAATAGGCCTAGAAATAGAATAGTGAATCTATATTCCGGTGTTGGTTGAACGTGAGGCATGGCAACTCCTGAGGCATACAGCGAAATGCTTGCGCAATCGCAAAAAGCACTGGCAGAGACCTTAGCCGGGGCATTTCAAAATTTAAAATTCCAACGGGCCCCAGCAGTAAAGCTGGCTAAATTCTATGGCAGACCCAAGAATGCAGGGGACCCCACACTTGGGGAATGGATTGATGAGTTGTCTACATATTGTAGGCAGCTTGGTTTAGGTGAACCAGAGCGAATTGCAGCGCTGCTCGACCACTTAGGTGGAGTGGCAAGGGACGAAGTCCTTTGTAGTCCCCCTGGGGATCGAAAGAAATTGACCAAAATTATAGCTATCCTGACTGCGCATTTCGGATCACCCGAATCTGTGCAGTCACTCAATGCTGCATTCTATACAAGAACGCAGCAAGAGGGGGAGAACCTAACATACTTTAGACGTACACTCATTCTTTTCTACAACAGGGTAGAGATGGCCGCGGCGGACCCCGCAGAGGGCAAAGCTCTCGCTCACCTTAGAGAGAAGGCACTGAAATAGCAGTTTATTAAAGGGGCTGCAAAACCCTACGTAAGGCGCGAGCTGCGTAGACTCGAAATTGATTATCCCGACATTTCTTTTTTGAATTCAGAGACTTTACTCTGAAATTATTCCAGGACATTGACACGCCGACGCAAGAACCGTATGAAAAATCCGGTTTCCAGTTGGTAGATGAGGTTACAATGATGGGCAGTAGTTTAACACCCAGCAATGACCTCCTCCAATCTTTGGCGGATGGTCAAACTCAGGTCAACAAAACCTTAGAAAACATCATGATGAGACAGGAACAAACTGATAACACCTTTCTTGAACTAACTAAGGCCATCAAGAAACTCTCAAGCGAAAAGTGGAAGCCGCCGATGAGGCCGAGTAGTAACAACAGACCTCCATGTTCATATTGTCTGAAACGTGGTCATGACATAGCTGATTGCTATAAGAGGCAAAACGATGAGGCAAAGCAGGCCAGTATTGACGCACGGTCTGAACCACAAACTCTTAGCGGGAATTCCAAGTCAAATGCAAACCAACAAATCAATTCGGGAAATGCTTAGCCTCTGTCATAGAGGGCACTGTGGCAAAGGGTGCAGTGACGCCCACTTGTTATGTCACTAACGCCCAAACTCTTCGTAAACAACTCCTTGCGATGAGTTCTGGAGCAAAGATATGTATTGGGGTAAAATGGCCAATTGCATCCTTGATACAGGTGCTGAAACCTCACTCGTATCCTCAAAGTTTTACCATCAACAGTTGGAACCAATTGTTGGGGTTTAAGCAATGTAGGATCGTTCATTAATCTTAGAGGTGCAAATAATCTAGAGATACTGATTAAAGGTTACTTAAGAACCCAAATCACAGTATTAGGGCATAGGTTGACTGCTAGTTTCTTAGTGACCACTTGTGATATCTCAGAGGGTCTAAACTCTCGTAGAGAAGAGTACCCAATTCTGTTAGGCTGTAATGTTCTGAAGTTAATTGCACGACAGCAGAAGTATGTTGACAATGTAGTTTCTGGATCAGACTGGGATTTAGCATTGAGGTGGTTCGAGTCCATTGAGGACACTGGTTCAAGTTGTAAAAGTAGTTCAAGTAACCAGATCAAGCAAGTATATAGCGTGAGGATGACAGAAAGTGAGTCAATTCCTCCAGAATCTGTTAAGAAGGTCAATTGTGATGTTGTGGGATTGCCATTAGCTTAGAGAGTAGGTTACTCTTGTTACAGACATACCCTTTTTGTACCCATGTTGAGGCTAGTGACCGTGATGATGAAGTAGATGGGGATAACCCATGCTCATCGTGCTATATACTTGAAGGTGTTCAGCACCCAGCAACCCGGTTCAACAGGTTGTGTCCGATGGCCAGGAACCTTCGGTTAGCTCCTATGCTAGTCCAATAGTGCTAGTAAAAAAGAAGAGTGGCCAATTGAGACTATGTATTGATTATCGTTGTTTAAATTCAAAGACACAGCTTTCCCCTTACCTAGGATAGATGAGACTTTGGAATCATTAGGGGGCTCCAAATTATCATCCCTGGATTTAACCCATGGGTATTTCCAGGTTTATATGGCACCCAGATTCAATTGCCAAGACGGCATTTAGAGTCCCATCGGGACTCTATGAGTTTTTGCGCTTGCCGCAAGGACTGTCTAACAGTCCGAGTACTTTTCAAAGGGTGATGGAACTCATTTTGGGGGATTTGAATCTGACAGAAGTGGTGTTGTATTTGGATGACGTGCTGGTGTTCTCCACCACGTCTAAATAGACTCGATAAAGTTTTCACCCGCGTAGAGGACAATGGATTGAAGTTGAAAGGGTGTAAATGTAAGTTGTTCCAGACCTCTGTATCGCATTTAGGACATGTGGTCAGTGATCAAGGCATTTCAGTAGCTCAAGGGAAGATAGGTAAGACTAAATTGCGGTGACACCATGTGAAATTCTCAATTGAGTAGTAATTAGTTCTGAAAAGAATTGGAGGTGCAACTCGACGTTTCGATCAGTGTGCTCTGATAGTCCTCAGGAGAATGCCGGACTCTGGAAAATGCTGCTGCTTAAGTAGGCTGCTGGAGGATTACGCGATGACAGAATGCTGGAGTATTAGTTCGTTGAGGCGTGCAGACGGGAACTGTTGAGATTAGGATCCTAGAAGTTGGGGGAAGGAGTGTGTGCTCACTGAACCGAATCAGTTGTTGACAAGCACGGGTGGAAGGAGGGTGGTTAGCTTAGGATGTCCTGTGGCACAGTGTCGTGTTTAACGATCTCGATGGCCTCTCTGATACGTCTGGGGTGCCATGTGGCGATGGGTGTGATGAGTTGGGCTGCCTGCCAGTCGATTTGGTGGTCCTTGATGTGTGAGTGCTTGACGATGGCTGACTTCTCAAAATCTCCTCTGCGGCCGTGCGCTCGGTGTTCTTTCAGTCTAATGGGGAGATTCCGCCCTGTTTCGCCGATGTAGACCTTACCACACTCACAGGGGATCCGGTAGACTCCCGCTCTGTTGCTGGGATCCGGTTTATCCTTGTGAGTGTGTAGAATTCCTTGGAGTTTGCTGGGGGCTGAGTGGTAGACTTCGATGCCTGCTTGTCGGAGGATGCGTTGGAGTTTATGTGACGTCGAACCTAGATAGGGGAGACAAGTAGAAAAGGTTAGATTGCTTACCTTGCGTTCGGGGTTTAGAACCGGCTTCGATGTGTTGATCTTACTGGGATTGTAACCGTTGCGTTGGAGGGTAGTCCTGATGTGCCGTAGTTCCTTGGGTAGACTGTCCTTGTCACATATGTTGTAGGCGCTTTGTACGAGGGTACGGTTGACCAATGACTTGATGCTTGGGTGATGGAAGAAAGATGCTTGTTATGGATCCTAAGGGAGAATTGGTAGACTTTGAAGGTGAGCCGTCATTCAATTTGCCTTTCGTTGAAGAAGAACTTAGCGATAATCATAGTAGCTGTGCTAATGATGACCCTCCTGATTGGGAGTGGATTATAACTACTGTGCCAGATTCAGCGCACAAGTCAGATACTGGTACTCGCTGCGAACCAGAGCTTGAATTCAAGAAGCCTCCCTGCGGACCGGGGCATGAAGTTAAGGTGTCTGCGAACAATAAGCTGCGGCGATCCGAACGATTGAAGAAGCAGTTGGCTGGATGACTTTTTCTCGAATATTTGGCAGCTCTGCACATTATCTTTCTAAATAGAGATCTAAGGTGATTGATATTTTAGTTATAGACTTAGGTACGAATGATTTGTGTAACCAAGCTGACTCTGCAGAGGTTGTTGTGCAGAAAGCTGTACAATACCTAGATCTTCTCAAGTCCAACGGAGTCGTACCTAAACGGGTAGTTTTTCTCTCTGTGATGCAAAGGTCAGCCATTTTGCGACCTGGCCAAATCTCATGTTCAACTTTCAATCGTCGAGCTAGGGAGTTTAATAGATTATTGCAAGGTATTTTGGACCAATACCCTGGGGTGGTAATGCAGGGCCAGCGCAGGGTTAACCACCCAAAATATCTAGCTGATGGCTGTCATCCAACTCAGGATGGAATGAAAAAGTATTGTAGAGGAATTAAGGAAGCTGTGTACAAGTGTAAACTGTAACCGTGAGATTATGTATGATTTATTCACGCCTATATGGTTTATGAAATAGCGAGATAGCTTATGAGATTCTTTCTTAAGTATACATTTTAAATATATCTGGATTTCATGGGGGTTTTTAAACGTAAAGAATGCTATTAGCAGATTGCTTGTGGTTCTTTCAAAAGGAAAGATTTAGACATTCTGTAAGCTAAGCCTCACTCTAAGTGTTGCAATTCTTTTATATGTTTAACTTCAATTGAGTGATCAAGATGGTTTTACTTCATTGAAGACAAAATGGGATCTATACCCATACCTCTGGATTGTTCAATTGGTCATATGTGTAATAATTCATGAGATTTATAATTGATTACTTGTTCCAACTATGCATATCGCAGGTGATGCTATTTTATAATCAAAGTATAGATTCTGATTTCAGAGGTTAAAGTGTGCTTTGAAATTTTCTTGATAGATGAACTAACTTCAGAACTTCTGTATGCTTCGAATTAAAATTTGTGTGCACTTTTTTGGAAAATAACCATTCGAGGGCGCATGGTTCCAAAGCAGGGAAGTTGTGGCGGTATGGGCATTCCCCTTTAATATATTCACATACAATTGCAAGTGACCGGAGCACACCGTATCACACAGCGTGTCACTTACATGCGAAGTCCATGTAGTTCGTTGATTGTTTTACATTTTCAATTCCACTGTATTTTAAGTATATTAATTATCTAGATGGTTTCTGTTGATTAATTAAGTTTAATTAATGGAATACAGTGAACAATGTTTTTGTTATTTTGTTATATAAACAACAAGTAATCCTCGTGGACTGATTTTGTGTGGAGTCTTTCGCCGGTTTTACGTGAGGTAATCTCTCTTTCTTGCTGTCGTTGTTTGTCACCAGTCATTAAACAATTTGCTGCGGTTTTTCACGATTTTTGGAGCGTAATTCTTACTCTATTTTGCTAGAGGCTTGGGTCCTGTTGTTAACCCGCTTTCTGCCGCTCACTGGTGAGTTTCATATGTGATCAGATATTTTTGAAATGATGGTTTTTGCCATTTTTATTGATTGAGTCATGTAAAGCTTTGCTCGTTGCACTTTTACATGTAGACCATGTGGTCTATACGACGGCTGTTCGTTGTTTTTTTATGTGTGTTTTGAATATCTAGTTTACTGGACAGACTGGAGAGAAAGAGAGAGGTTGACTTCGTTTGGTGGCGCTCGGGGATTGGATTACATTGGATTTGATTTTGATTCGATTACACTTGACTATATTTTATTACATTGGATTACATTGGATTTGATTTATTTTGAATTAGATCATTAAACTGTCTACAACTCTTATTGTATATTTCCAAATTAGACTTATTTTCTAATAATAAATTCAATCATTGTTATTTGCGAATCAAAGACAGAATTATTAATTTTTGTATTTTTCTTGTCTATTTTTCATGGTATCCTAACTTTTACTAGTGGGCGGACTCGCAACAACTAGAGTAACACTACCCGAACCCTGACCTTGACATTAAAAACGCTAGACCTCAGACCTAAAAAAATTAAGGGATGTTTGATTATCATCAACATTACACCCAGTGAGTTTTATGTAAAACTTCGATCATTTATGCTTTTTGAAATCATCTATCCTTCATTTGATTATTGATAATGGTAAATTATGTGTAGCGTTAAGCATGAAATATTCCATTTTGTTAAATACAAAGGGAAAGTTTTGTTTGAACTATATCGACGACGTAAATATGAAGCACTGTATGCTTTCCGAGTGTCTGCGGAAATGAACTTAATTGTTTATCGCCCGACGCAAGAATTTAATCAACATTCATTATCGTTTCTCTTCCTGTTTCTCATTTGTAAATATATATACTTGTATAGTACTGCTCACCAAAGCACAGTGGCGCATAATCAACGGCCGGCATGCGTGCACGCCATAATTTAATGTATTTCACCTTACAAATTTACACATATGACCACACACAAATAATTATAAAAACGCATGTCCACAACCTTATTACAATTTTATCAGGTTATTAAAATCGCTGCGATTTCCCGCTATATAGCCTTTGTTATTTGTAGAAGAAGAACTGACATATTGCAAATATTAACTGCGTGATGCAAGTGTAGCTATTGGATACAGGCTTATGTTGTCATAGACAATGTCAGTGTCTGTATGAAAGCAGACTTTGGAAGCTTCTTGAAAGCAGACTAATTTAGTAAAGTTATTTTACACCGGATAATCACCTCGGTGATTGGATTGAATGATGACAGATCAAGAAAATATTTCCTCCACCATGAATACGACCACTGCCGTACCGACAACTGTCAACCCGTCGCTGTATCCGTACGAAGCGCGCATAGGATTATTATGCGTATGGCTCCTCGCCTCCTTCCTGGGACTCGTGGGAAACAGTTTCGTCATTTGGTCCGTCATCCTATCTAAGAAACTCCGCACTGTGACCAACACCTTCGTGGTCAACCTTAGCGTGGCTGATTTCTGGACAAGTCTGTCTTATCCTTGGTTCTGCATAGCTTTGTTAAGCCAAGACGGCTGGCCGTTAGAGTCGGAGGTCCCTTGCATCATCGCTGCTGTACAGTTTTACACTGGTCTTGGTGCAAGTCTGTATACTTTGGCCTCCATAGCTTTCAATCGAGTGATATTCATCACACAGTCCACGGAAACCTACAGAAGATGGTTTTCCCCGTGTAAAGTGACTGTCATGATCGCTGTGACTTGGGCTATCCCATGTGTCGTGTTCTTCATTCCACCGATTCTAGGCATTGGCGACTTTGGCTACGATCGTCAAGACCATACGTGTACAGACAAGGATGGTCATGCTCGGGGTGACGAGTACAACCTGGCCCAGTCTTTGAGTCTGTACCCTGTCCCAATGATCGTCATAGTCTGTTGCTACACGGCACTCTACATCCATCTCAAACGGCATTTCAGGAAGCAGAAAAAGAGAAGTGCCATGCAGATTAATCCACCAATCGCCGAATCAGCCAAAGCAGAAGGGTTCAGCCGCTTCCCTATTGTTACTGGTGAGGCTATGGCTTCTACCATCAAAAACATTACAGGAAGAAATTCAACCTCCCATGAAATGGCAGGAGGAAACATGTTCATCAGTTTCACGGCCGTCACTGAAAAGTCCTCACAGACTACAGTCAACAAAGGAACCACAAGAAATCCACCCAGCGCTGACGCATCATGTGCAGAAATATCTACCATTAGGTTCACAATTGGGATGGATGAGTCTTCTGGTAATAATGTCGAAGACCGCACTGCAGACAATCCAGCAACACCTGAAGCGGCAAGTGGGGAAATGTCAACCAGCTTCACTGTCGCCACTAAAGAGTCTTCTGATGGGATTACCGTCAGAGACAGTTCTGCCAAAAATCCACCCACCCTGGAAGCGTCTGGTGGGAAAATGTCAACCAGCTTCTTTGTCGTGACCGAGGAATCTTCACTGACTAATATCAAAGATACTGGCATAATAAACCCACCTAATGCCAAGGAAGCCATTGGGATAGCGTCAACTACCACCAAGACCTCTTTGACTACCATAAGAGACTCCATCGAACGGAATCGGCGGGAAATCAGCCGCCAGCAGCTAGCCATCACCAAGAACTTGTTTGTGGTGTTTTGCATCTTCATAGTGTTTTTGTCACCTTACTTCATCTCTCTCGCTGTACCAGCTGGTCGTAAGTTCGCTCTCTGCGGGGCAACCATCGCCATCTTGAACAGCTGTGTAAACCCCATTATCTACACAATCAACCATCCGCAGTTCAAGGTGGTACTTCGGAAGATGATTCGGTGCCGCTACTCCGAGATACAAGAACCTTCAGATTTTCTGAAATTCGTCTTGCCATCACGTAGAATTTTAATGGAGGAGTACACTAAGACTCTATTTTTCAAAACTGCAGTGTTTACATA
>CM055817.1:63425742-63444368 GCA_029582265.1 Zoroaster sp. YZ-2022 | reverse complement strand
AACATTAAGATCGGTCAATAAATGTCCAAGTTCTCGGTCTTTGTTTCCTCAGTGTGATCTGTAAACTCAAACACTTTCTTGTACACAAACACATGGCGCTCCGTAGGTGTTTGGCAGTTTGAAGGAATTGCGTTATAGCAACCTTATTTTTTTTCACCATCAATGGAAAGATCCGATCTTTCTCTTTCCAACCATTGTAAGCTTGGGTATGGAGGGTGAACATGGACAAAACTACAGCTTTGTGTGGAAACTTGGTCGACAAAAGTCGCCTATGGTAAAGAAGAGGGGGTATGAGTGCAGTCGACAAAAGTCGCCTATGGTGAGGAAAGGTTTTTAAGAGAGTAATAATCTAACATCTAACATCTCTTTAAATCCTTGTGGCTGAAGTGCTATAAGGCTAAAAAAAAGTCTCCTGTTTCTTGTCATAAGTCGGCTTCAAAATCGATGCGGTGATGTGCTTTTTTTATTTATTTTTGTTGGGGGGGGTTAATATTGTTTTGTATTAAGTGATACGTGTCAACATGACAAACGGAATTATTGAAACCACACCAAATTTTCAATACACGTACGGTAGCTAAGAGAGTCCGCACAAATCGGGCATACGTTTGCACCCCATATGAGAAAAAGTCGTTTAAAACACAGCACGGCAGAATTCCAATTAATCCAGCAATTTTGGCTACAACTGGACATCGTTTCATCGAAAAAGGCGACGCGCTGGTCTGAGGCGACGCACGTGAAGACCAGAAACCGGAGACCATTTTTTGTTGGCCTTATTAATACTACGAAATAAACTGAAGCTTTTACAGGTTGGCTGTGTAAAGGGAAGGTGTAACATTGGTAATTACCAGATTATCAAATTAACGAATTATTATCAAAAAGTTCCATTTTGTACACGTATCAATCATCATAATAAAACAATAAAGGCTGTGCCGGGTATCCGAGTATCCGAATACCCGACCGAAACTGTCATTACCCGGTTCCATTTTGTACACGTATCAATCATCATAATAAAACAATTAAGGCTGTGCCGGGTATTCGAGTATCCGAATACCCGACCGAAACTGTCATTACCCGGTTCCATTTTGTACACGTATCAATCATCATAATAAAACAATTAAGGCTGTGCCGGGTATCCGAGTATCCGAATACCCGACCGAAACTGTCATTACGCGGTTCCATTTTGTACACGTATCAATCATCATAATAAAACAATTAAGGCTGTGCCGGGTATCCGAGTATCCGAATACCCGACCGAAACTGTCATTACCCGGTTCCATTTTGTACACGTATCAATCATCATAATAAAACAATTAAGGCTGTGCCGGGTATCCGAGTATCCGAATACCCGACCGAAACTGTCATTACCCGGTTCCATTTTTCGGTTCCACTTACCCGTAAATGGCCTTTGAACATTTCGACTGAACATTTAAGCCACACAAAATAATGTCTGTGGGGAATAGGGATTCTTCAGTCGTTTTTAATAAAGAGATGGGAAATTATTACAGTAAGTCCACATTTATTATGATTCTAATAAAATAAGAGAATCGTGTGTTCATATTGGTTATTTTATACATTCGGGAGTGTTTGTGTTTTTACAGGTACCCAGGTATCCGAAGATTTCCAATGTTGGGTATCCGGTTCTTGAAATAACCGAAAACGCACAGCCCTGAAAACAATTATTCCATACAAAACATGGAACAGTTTATTCTCGTTTTCTTAAACAAAAAAAAACACGAGCACCTATTTTGATGAAACGTTCTATTCTCAATCCATCACAAGAGAGCGTCCTTTCTCTATCTTCTTCAGACGTAACACTCCGCTTGCCGCCTTTGCACATCTATAATACAAATCAGCTCTAGTGTAGGACGAAAGAGTTGCCTCACTTTATAAGAACTCACTATCTGTCTGTTGCAAGTTCCCCTTATATCAATCAGGGATAAAATTCGTTGGGATACCTTCTCTATCTCCCCGCCCCCCAAACAATGTTGTCTTTCATACGATGTGGTGTGCCTCATATCATCCATGCGTTTCCCCGCCTGCATTTGAAAAATTACCAATCAATAGTGTAATGCACAAGGGTGCAAACCACTCAATAGTGAGAAATTCATGCGCTGGGCTGTTTATGAGAGTATTGGGCTCATTGAATCATGTGTTTATGAAATTCTAGCTTGGATGCAGGATAACTTCCTTAAACTCAATTAAAATGATGACAAAACAGAGTTTATGGTAATTAGTTCAATTCAACAACTTTCTAAAGTTTCTATTCCTCATAATATTACTATTAGTGAATCTGAGATATCTCAAGTTGCTTAAGCTCGTAATCTTGGTACCATATTTGATTCTACAATGTCACTAAATTGTTCGCATCATTTCACATCCGTAATATATGTAAAACTAGAGGTATTGAGTTTGTGGAAAACAAACTCAGGGTGTTCGAGTGTGCATCATATGTGGTGACGTCATCACCTAAATTTGTTAAAAGACAAGAGTTACTTCAGGAGATATGAATTCCTATACTGAATACATTAACTTCCGGATCAGCCATCCCATATAATTCCAACCGTAAGTTCCGATTCAATCATTTGACGTCATTCATACTTTAATTTTTCCTAATAATAATGGGTGTCAATTGTGCCAAACCTGGTAAAATTCTGTCTGATGTTTTCGCAAGATAGAAAAAAGTGACTTTTTAAAACCTGCCGGTAGAGGGCGCTGTTAAGAGCGATGACATCACCAATATATTTTTGAAAAGAGCAGATCCCACTTAATATATAAACCCAGAATGTTTTTTCGAACACCCTTTCAGATTTACGTCAATTTATAAAGAACTTGAATTTCCAGTTTGGAACGTAAGTAAGGGTCAATAAGGTCATGTCTTTGTATCAAATGTCGAGTCCTCCATGTTCTGTATGATTATGAAGGAAAAAATAATGTATCTGTTGTGGTTCATGAGATATAAAATATATTGTTTTAATTAAAATTAATTACGTAATAATTCATTAGATGACCTCACCATGACGTCACAATTTTACCTGAAAATATATGTTAAGGTCTAACTATTTGTTAAGTTTTAAGGTTCTTTGAACTCCTCAAATATGTTTTGACTCTACAAATACATTTACAGATTATTATACAGTCCATTTTCGTAGTTTACAGAGCGTCTACGTTCGTACAGACAAGGTATAACAATAAAATGTAACACGGTGAGCATATATTCACGAGCAATCGAATAGCCAATAAGAACAATATAAATGTGTTACTATGAAAATCTATCCAATCACGATGCGCAGAAAGAGGCACGTGGTCATCAAACACTTCCTATGCACATTGCCACACAGCCATCATCAGCACCACTCGGTGTCACAGCTGTGAGAATGACTGGTGTAAAAATAGCTCAAGAAAGATTGTACACTATGTGCTAGCATTAATTATCTGGAAACATCAACACTAAACTATCGATAACGGTCCATAATGACACAATTATTCTTCTTCATGATCATGACAAAATAACATTAATAGTTTGGTTCAATTTCTAAGATGGGGGCGCTGTGGTCTGTGATGATGTCATGAAACACTTTTGGGAAAAGTCACTAGTCACTTCATGAATGAAGAAAAATCTTACTTTTACAAAGACCACAATAATACTTAAAATGTTTAGGCCCTAATCTTTTTTATTTATTTATTTATTTTGTACTGTTATTAGATATATATGAAAGACTAAAAATATAATGAAACATCATTTGGTTATTGCATAAATTAAAATGAAAAAAAAAACCTGCACTAACCAGATAGAAATTTGCTAACTGGCTAACCAAAACCAATATTTAAAAATAAACACCCAACAATTTTGGAAAAGTTACTAACCATGTTGTTGTTCCAGACGCTTTTTCTGCCACATTGTTTATTAAACAATCATTGTGGGAAGTTGTTGATTTTTTTCGTTTAAAACTATACACATTATGCCATTTGCATAATTAAATTTTGATAAAATAATAGTTGATAAAATAATAAAAAGAAAATAAATAAAATACATAAGTTAAAAAAAGATCTGGATCTCTTGCCTCAAAATCAAAATTAATTGATTTTGTATTTAAATTAACTCCAGTGCCTGAAAACCTTTTGTCAAGGGCGCATTGGAGAACTCTTACCATGAAATTGATTGCCCATAAAACGAAAGCAAAAATAACAAATAAATTCTTTAAAAAATCCTCTGCGCATCGATGACTGTTAATTTGACTGCATCAATCGCGAAAAGATGTGAAACATCATATTTCACGATGAGGTAATTGAGGTCATGAATGCCAAAAACGATCTCAGAATTCACTCTTAGATTTAGAACAAGCGTTAACAGTTCCAAAACTGCTCAAAATAAAGGACAACAATAGTGAAATTACCGTAAACTGTGGACACAAAGGTGCTTGCAACAACGAAACGTAATGTGTTATATTGTATTAACTAGAGAACTCAACCATGAGGTGAATGAAACTGAGGCAGAGTACGTGACGTAGATGGTTGTTGTATGTCGGGGATACTGCAGTGTACGAAAATCACATAATTTGTGAAAATATCTTTTGTGGTTCATGAGAAACAAGGAAGGGGAAAGGGGAAAGCATTGTATTCATACAATACGCCATACTTTCCCGCACCGTAGTAACCAACTATCGAATAGGGGAGATGAGAGACACGGCGGCCCCAAAACCGTTGCTGCCATGTCCCTGATTTAGGTCTGTTATAGGGCTTCGTACCGGTGCGTCCCGGCTCTGTCCCGCGATTGACACTTCCAGTGCTCCGGCCAACGTGCTGCGCTATCTGGACCATGTTGGTATCAGATAGGTTAAATTAAACCTACTTAAATAACGGGTTTGAATTGTGTTGCTACACAATAAAAGAAAAAGAAAAAAACACAGAAGAGACTCGAACTGGGATCGCCTGTCCGGATATCAAGCGTCTAATCCATTAGACCACGGCGCTTCCCTTGACTGTTTGCAATGAAAGGAGATTCATCTTTGTACGCGATAGAAAAATAAAGGGGATGACCAATAACAATGGTTTCCACACGTACACATGTGTATAGTGAACTCTTTAACAAAAGGGACAATAGATCCTCGGTCAGGACAATTGAGGAGAACAAAAGGAGGTCCTTGGCCAACACCAATTAGTCTCGAACTGTGATCCAACGTGATAATTCAGTAGAGCCCATGGTTATGGGTTCTTATCCCTACCGTACCTCCCACCCACCCCCTCCAAAAAGGGGGAACAAAGAAAAAAAAGCCCAAAAAAAAATATCATGTTGGATTACGGTTCGAGACTAATTGGCGTTGACCAAGGACCCCCTTTTGTTCTCCTCTATCGTCCCTATTGTTCACTGTACACACATGTGCGCGTGGACTTAAAAACCAACCCAGGACATAACTGACAATAGAGAAACTATTGTTTCCTTTTGTTAAACGAATATGTACTGGTAACATGAAGAATTGAAAATGAATTAATATACCTACAAAATCAATGAGCATTCCCTATTTTTCCATCACATCAAATGATGATGAATCTCCTTTCATTGCAAACAGTCAGGTGAAGTGGTGGTATAATGGATTAGACACTGGACGTACGTGCAGGCGATCCCAGTTCAAATCCTACCTGCGGTTATTTTTTCTTTTATTGCGTAGCAACACAATTCAAACCCTTTATTTAAGTAGGTTTAATTTAACCTATCTCATACCAACATGGTCCAGATGGCGCAGCACGTTGGCCGGACCACTGGAAGTGTCAATCGCGGGGCTTCCAGAGCTGGGACGCACCGGTTCGAAGCCCTAGAACATACCTAATTCAGGGACTTGGCAGTTGCGGCAGCAGCAACGGCTTGGGAGCCGCCATGTCTCTCCCATATTCGATAGTTGGTTACGGTGCAGGAAAAGAAAGGAGGGACCGGGGTCTGCCGATTCCCCCAGAAGGATGCTAAGGTGGTTATCACGCTGGGTTCGCCTAGAAGATTCAACGCTCCCCAATGCCTGGTCATTACCTCTGACTAACTTTCTGCAGAAATTAGTTTTGAAAAAAAAAAAAAAAAAAAAAATTATTACTATTATTTTATTTTAAAATTGACTCACTCACAAACCATGTCACTGTACGTTTTGTAACATACAGCTGTTTTATTGCATTCGCCCACTAATACTGACAAACTAATACACGACTAACCTCTTGTTATTTTGATGAAATATTATGTTTTAAAACCTTACTAATTTGTTTGATAATTTTGTTAATGGAAAAACATGTCGTGCTTTATTATCTACTGCCACTGAATAGATTGGGAGACGATGGACTTCTCGAAATAATCACTGCCGCTTAATGAGATGATTTGACTTATTACGTGTTGAAAGTGGGAACATACTACTTTTAGGAAAAATACAAGGCTTACTCCTGATTTTGAAGACAAAAAGGATTACTCCGTGTGATTTTGAAGACGGAGGTTTTAAGAAGATTGTTTAAACTACAAAGCTAAATACATTTTTATTTTGACTTTAGGGATAAACTAAAAGGATACCCCTTGTATTGATATATTTTTCATGAAAACCACAAAAGTATATAAATACAAGGCTTACCCCCTTGTGAATTTGATAACAACAATAATATATAAATACAAGGCTTACCCCCCTTGTGATTTTGATAACAAAAATATATAAATACAAGGCTTACCCCCTTGTGATTTTGATAACAACAAAAATATATAAATACAAGGCTTACCCTTTGTGATTTTGATAAAAACAAAAATATATAAATACCAGGCTTACCCCTTGTGATTTTGATGAAAACAAAAAATATAAATACAAGGCTTACCCCTTGGGATTTTGATGAAAAGGGATAAGCTTTGTATTAAAATATTTTTGTTTTTCTCAAAATCAGAAAAGGTAAGCCTTGTATTTATATATGTTTTTCTCAAAATCACAAGGGGTAAGACTTGTATTTATACATTTTTGTTTTTCGCAAAATCACAAAAGGTAAGCCTTGTATTTATATATTTTTGTTTTTATCACATTCACAAGGGGTAAGTATTGTATTTATATATTTTTGCTTTCATCAAAATCACAAGGGGTAAGCCTTGTTATGACATATTTTTATGATTTTGAAAAAAAACTAAAATATTTATACACGAGGCGTAAGTCTTTTAGTTTTTTCTCCCTCTCTCGTCAATATCACAAGGAGGTATCCTTTTAGTTAATCCTAAAGTTTTTCTCAAAATCACAATCGGGAAGCCTTGTATTTATACATTTTTGTTTTCATCAAAATCACATGAGTTAAGCCTTGTATTTATATATTTTTGTTTTTGTCACATTCACAAGGGGTAAGCATTGCATTTATATATTTTTGCTTTCATCAAAATCACTAGGGGTAAGCCTTGTTATGACATATTTTTGTGATTTTGATCAAAACAAAAATATTTATAGACAAGGGGTAAGTCTTTTAGTTTTTAGTTTTGACATATTTTTGTGATTTTGAAAAAAACAAAAATATTTATACACAAGGCGTAAGTCTTTTAGTTTTTTCTCCCTCTCTCGTCAATATCACAAGGAGGTATCCTTTTAGTTAATCCCGAAGTCAAACCCTAACCCTAACCATAACCCTAACCCCTAGTCCTAACCCAAACAACCCTAACCCTAATCCTAACCCTAACCCTAACCCAATTTGCCGACTGATATCAGACTTGGTTGTCGCAAAAATATTTCGCTAGTAAATTTACCGACACAACTTTAATATGACCAAACAAATTTAATTGGTTTTTCCCCAAAACATTTTTATCAAAATCACAAGGGGTGAGCCTTGTATTTATATATTGTTGTTTTCATCAAAATCACATGGGCTAAGCCTTGTGTTTATATTTTTTGTTTTTATCTAAATCACAAGGCGTAAACCTTGTATTTATATATTTTTGTTTTCATCAAAATCACAAGGGGTAAGCCTTGATATTTTTTATGATTTTGATGAAAACAAAAATATATGAAACAAGGGGTAAGTCTTTTAGTTTTTTCTCCCTCTCTCGTCAATATCACAAGGAGGTATCCTTTTAGTTAATCCCTAAGTCAAACCCTAACCCTAACCCTAACCCTAACCCTAACCCTAACCCTAACCCTAACCCAATTTGCCGACTGATATCAGACTTGGTTGGCGCAAAAATATTTTGCTAGTAAACTTACCGACACAACTCTAATAATTATGACCCGACAAATTTACTTGGATTTTCCTAAAAACATGTTTATCAAAATCACAAGGGGTGAGCCTTGTATTTATATATTTTTGTTTTCATCAAAACCACATGAGCTAAGCCTTGTATTTATATATTTTTGTTTTTCTCAAAATCACAAGGGGTAAGACTTGTATTTATATATTTTTGTTTTTGTCACATTCACAAGGGGTAAGCATTGAATTTATCTATTTTTGCTTTCATCAAAATCACTAGGGGTAAGCCTTGTTATGACATATTTTTGTGATTTTGAAAAAAACTAAAATATTTATACACAAGGCGTAAGTCTTTTAGTTTTTTCTCCCTCTCTCGTCAATATCACAAGGAGGTATCCTTTTAGTTAATCCCTAAGTCAAACCCTAACCCTAACCATAACCCTAACCCCTAGTCCTAACCCCTACAACCCTAACCCTAACCCTAACCCTAACCCTAACCCAATTTGCCGACTGATATCAGACTTGATTGGCGCAAAAATATTTTGCTAGTAAATTTACTGACACAACTCCAATAAATATGACCAGACAAATTTACTTGGATTTTCCCCAAAACATTTTTTTCAAAATCACAAGGGGTGAGCCTTGTATTTATATATTTTTGTTTTCATCAAAATCACATGGGCTAAGCCTTGTGTTTATATTTTTTGTTTTTATCTAAATCACAAGGCGTAAACCTTGTATTTATATATTTTTGTTTTCATCAAAATCACAAGGGGTAAGCCTTGATATTTTTTTGTGATTTTGATGAAAACAAAAATATATGAAACAAGGGGTAAGTCTTTTAGTTTTTTCTCCCTCTCTCGTCAATATCACAAGGAGGTATCCTTTTAGTTAATCCCTAAGTCAAACCCTAACCCTAACCCTAACCCTAACCCTAACCCTAACCCTAACCCTAACCCTAACCCAATTTGCCGACTGATATCAGACTTGGTTGGCGCAAAAATATTTTGCTAGTAAATTTACCGACACAACTCTAATATGACCAGACAAATTTACTTGGATTTTCCCAAAAACATTTTTATCAAAATTACAAGTGGTGAGCCTTGTATTTATATATTTTTGTTTTCATCAAAACCACATGAGCTAAGCCTTGTATTTATATATTTTTGTTTTTGTCACATTCACAAGGGGTAAGCATTGTATTTATATATTTTGCTTTCATCAAAATCACTAGGGGTAAGCCTTGTTATGACATATTTTTGTGATTTTGATAAAAACAAAAATATTAATACACAAGGGGTAAGTCTTTTAGTTTTTTCTCCCTCTCTCGTCAATATCACAAAGAGGTATCCTTTTAGTTAATCCCTAAGTCAAACCCTAACCCTAACCATAACCTTAACCCCTAATCCTAACCCGAACAACCCTAACCCTAACCCTAACCCTAACCCTAACCCTAACCTTAACCCTAACCCTAACCCTAACCCTAACCCTAACACTAAACCTAAACCTAACCCTAACCCAATTTGCCGACTGATATCAGACATGGTTGTCGCAAAAATATTTTACTAGTAAATTTACCGACACAATTTTAATATGACCAGACAAATTTAATTGGGTTTTCCCCAAAACATTTTTATCAAAATCACAAGGGGTGAGCCTTGTATTTATATATTTTTGTTTTCATCAAAATCACATGGGCTAAGCCTTGTGTTTATATTTTTTGTTTTTATCTAAATCACAAGGCGTAAACCTTATTTATATATTTTGTTTCATCAAAATCACAAGGGGTAAGCCTTGATATTTTTTTATGATTTTGATGAAAACAAAAATATATGAAACAAGGGGTAAGTCTTTTAGTTTTTTTCTCCCTCTCTCGTCAATATCACAAGGAGGTATGCTTTTAGTTAATCCCTAAGTCAAACCCTAACCCTAGCCTAACCCTAACCCTAACCCTAACCCTAACCCAATTTGCCGACTGATATCAGACTTGGTTGCGGCAAAAATATTTTGCTAGTAAATATACCGACACAACTCTAATAAATATGACCAGACAAATTTACTTGGATTTTCCCAAAAACATTTTTATCAAAATCACAAGGGGTGAGCCTTGTATTTATATATTTTTGTTTTCATCAAAACCACATGAGCTAAGCCTTGTATTTATATATTTTTGTTTTTCTCAAAATCACAAGGGGTAAGCCTTGTATTTATATATTTTTCCTTTCATCAAAATCACTAGGGGTAACCCTTGTTATGACATATTTTTGTGATTTTGATAAAAACAAAAATATTAATACACAAGGGGTAAGTCTTTTAGTTTGTTCTCCCTCTCTCGTCAATATCACAAAGAGGTATCCTTTTAGTTAATCCCTAAGTGAAACCCTAACCCTAACCATAACCTTAACCCCTAATCCTAACCCGAACAACCCTAACCCTAACCCTAACCCTAACCCTAACCCTAACCCTAACCCTAACCCTAACCCTAACCCTAACCCTAACCTTAACACTAACCTTAACCCTAACCCTAACCCTAACCCTAAACCTAAACCTAACCCTAACCCAATTTGCCGACTGATATCAGACATGGTTGTCGCAACAATATTTTACTAGTAAATTTACCGACACAATTTTAATATGACCAGACAAATTTAATTGGGTTTTCCCCAAAACATTTTTATCAACATCACAAGGGGTGAGCCTTTTAGTTTTTTCTCCCGCCCTCGTCAATATCACAAGGAGGTACCTTTTAGTTAATCCCTAAGTCAAACCCTAACCCTAACCCTAACCCTAACCTTAACCCTAACCCTAACCCTAACCCTAACCTTAACCCTAACCCTAACCCTAAACCTAACTCTAACCCAATTTTCCGACTGATATCAGACTTGGTTGTCACAAAAAATATTTTGCTAGTAAATTTACCGACACAACTTTAATATGACCAGACAAATTTAATTGGTTTTTCCCAAAAACATTTTTATCAAAATCACAAGGGGTGAGCCTTTTAGTTTTTTCTCCCTCTCTTGTCAATATCACAAGGAGGAATCCTTTTAGTTAATCCCTAAGTCAAACCCTAACCCTGACCCTAACCCTAACCCTAACCCTAACCTTAACCCTAACCCTAACCTTAACCCTAACCCTAACCCTAACCCTAACCCTAACCCTAACCCAATTTGCCGACTGATATCAGACTTGGTTGTCGCAAAAATATTTTGCTAGTAAATTTACCGACACAACTTTAATATGACCAGACAAATTTAATTGGGTTTTCCCAAAAACATTTTTATCAAAATCACAAGGGGTGAGCCTTTTAGTTTTTTCTCCCTCTCTCGTCAATATCACAAGGAGGTATCCTTTTAGTTAATCCCTAAGTCAAACCCTAACCCTAATCCTAACCCTAACCCTAACCTTAACCAAAACCATAACCCTAACCCAATTTGGCGACTGATATCAGACTTGGTTGTTGCAAAAATATTTTGCTAGTAAATTTACCGACACAACTTTAATATGACCAGACAAATTTAATTGGGTTTTCCCAAAAACATTTTTATCAAAATCACAAGGGGTGAGCCTTGTATTTATATATTATTGTTTTTCTCAAAATCACAAGGGGGAAGCCTTGTATTTATACATTTTTGTTTTCATCAAAATCACATGAGTTAAGCCTTGTATTTATATATTTTTGTTTTTGTCACATTCACAATGGGTAAGCATTGTATTTATATATTTTTGTTTTCATCAAAATCACTAGGGGTAAGCCTTGTTATGACATATTTTTGTGATTTTGATAAAAACAAAAATATTTATAGACAAGGGGTAAGTCTTTTAGTTTGTTCTCCCTCTCTCGTCAATATCACAAGGAGGTATTCTTTTAGTTAATCCCTCAAGTCAAACCCTAACCCTAATCCTAACCCTAACCCTAACCCTAACCTTAACCCTAAATAAACCCTAACCCTAATCGAATTTGCCGACTGATATCAGACTTGATTGTCGCAAAAATATTTTGCTAGTAAATTTACCGACACAACTTTAATATGACAGACAAATTTAATTGGTTTTCCCCAAAACATTTCTATCAAAATCACATGGGCTAAGCCTTGTATTTATATATTTTTGTTTTCATCAAAATCACAAGGGGTAAGCCTTGATATATTTTTGTGATTTTGATAAAAACAAAAATATTCATACTCAAGTCTTTTAGTGTTTTTCTCCCTCTCTCGTCAATATCACAAGGAGGAATCCTTTCAGTTAATCCCTAAGTCAAACCCTAACCCTAACCCTAACCCTAACCCTAACCTTAACCCTAACCCTAACCTTAGCCCTAACCTTAACCCTAACCCTAACCCTAACCCTAACCTTAACCCTAACCCTAACCTTAACCCTAACCCTAACCTTAACCCTAAATAAACCCTAACCCTAACCCTAATCGAATTTGCCGACTGATATCAGACTTGATTGTCGCAAAAATATTTTGCTAGTAAATTTACCGACACAACTCTAATATGACAGACAAATTTAATTGGTTTTCCCCAAAACATTTTTATCAAAATCACATGGGCTAAGCCTTGTATTTATATATTTTTGTTTTCATCAAAATCACAAGGGGTAAGCCTTGATATATTTTTGTGATTTTGATAAAAACAAAAATATTTATACACAAGTCTTTTAGTGTTTTTCTCCCTCTCTCGTAAATATCACAAGGAGGAATCCTTTCAGTTAATCCCTAAGTCAAACCTTAACCCTAACCTTAACCCTAACCCTAACCTTAACCCTAAATAAACCCTAAGCCTAACCCTAACCTAATTTACCGACTGATATCAGACTTGGTTGTCGCAAAAATATTTTGCTAGTAAATTTACCGACACAACTTTAATATGACCAGACAAATTTAATTGGTTTTTCCCCAAAATATTGTTATCAAAATCACAAGGGGTGAGCCTTGTATTCATATATTTTTGTTTTCATCAAAATCACATGGGCTAAGCCTTGTGTTTATATTTTTTGTTTTTATCTAAATCACAAGGCGTAAACCTTGTATTTATATATTTTTGTTTTCATCAAAATCACAAGGGATAAGCCTTGATATATTTTTGTGATATTGAGGAAAACAAAAATAAATTAAACAAGGGGTAAGTCTTTTAGTTTTTTCGCCCTCTCTCGTCAATATCACAAGGAGGTATCGTTTTAGTTAATCCCTAAGTCAAACCCTAACCCTAACCCCAACCCTAAATAAACCCTAACCCTAACCCTAACTCAATTTGCCGACTGATATCAGACTTCGTTGTCGCAAATATTATTTTGCTAGTAAATTTACCGACACAACTCTAATATGACAGACAAATTTAATTGGTTTTCCCCAAAACATTTTTATCAAAATCACATGGGCTAAGCCTTGTATTTATATATTTTTGTTTTCATCAAAATCACAAGGGGTAAGCCTTGATATATTTTTGTGATTTTGATAAAAACAAAAATATTTATACACAAGTCTTTTAGTGTTTTCCTCCCTCTCTCGTCAATATCACAAGGAGGAATCCTTTTAGTTAATCCCTCAGTCAAACCCTAACCCTAACCCTAACCCTAACCCTAACCCTAACCCTAACCCTAACCCTAACCTTAACCCTAACCCTAACCTTAACCCTAAATAAACCCTAACCCTAACCCTAACCCAATTTGCCAACTGATATCAGACTTGGTTGTCGCAAAAATATTTTGCTAGTAAATTTACCGACACAACTTTAATATGACCAGACAAATTTAATTGGGTTTTCCCAAAAACATTTTTATCAAAATCACAAGGGGTGAGCCTTGTATTTATATATCTTTGTTTTTATCAAAATCACATGGGCTAAGCCTTGTGTTTATATTTTTGTTTTATCTAAAATCAGCGTAAACCTTGTATTTATATATTTTGTTTTCATCAAAATCACAAGGATAAGCCTTGATATATTTTTGTGATATTGAGGAAAACAAAAATAAATTAAACAAGGGGTAAGTCTTTTAGTTTTTTCGCCCTCTCTCGTCAATATCACAAGGAGGTATCGTTTTAGTTAATCCCTAAGTCAAACCCTAACCCTAACCCCAACCCTAAATAAACCCTAACCCTAACCCTAACTCAATTTGCCGACTGATATCAGACTTCGTTGTCGCAAATATTATTTTGCTAGTAAATTTACCGACACAACTCTAATATGACAGACAAATTTAATTGGTTTTCCCCAAAACATTTTTATCAAAATCACATGGCTAAGCCTTGTATTTATATATTTTTGTTTTCATCAAAATCACAAGGGGTAAGCCTTGATATATTTTTGTGATTTTGATAAAAACAAAAATATTTATAGACAAGTCTTTTAGTGTTTTTCTCCCTCTCTCGTCAATATCACAAGGAGGAATCCTTTCAGTTAATCCCTAAGTCAAACCCTAACCCTAACCTTAACCCTAACCCTAACCTTAGCCCTAACCCTAACCCTAACCCTAACCCTAACCCTAACCTTAACCCTAACCCTAACCTTAACCCTAAATAAACCCTAAGCTAACCCTAACCCAATTTACTGACTGATATCAGACTTGGTTGTCGCAAAAATATTTTGCTAGTAAATTTACCGACACAACTTTAATATGACCAGACAAATTTAATTGGTTTTTCCCCAAAATATTGTTATCAAAATCACAAGGGGTGAGCCTTGTATTCATATATTTTTGTTTTCATCAAAATCACATGGGCTAAGCCTTGTGTTTATATTTTTTGTTTTTATCTAAATCACAAGGCGTAAACCTTGTATTTATATATTTTTGTTTTCATCAAAATCACAAAATCGCCTTGATATATTTTTGTGATATTGAGGAAATCAAAAATAAATTAAACAAGGGGTAAGTCTTTTAGTTTTTCGCTCTCTCTCGTCAATATCACAAGGAGGTATCGTTTTAGTTAATCCCTAAGTCAAACCCTAACCCTAACCCCAACCCTAAATAAACCCTAATCCTAACCCTAACTCAATTTGCCGACTGATATCAGACTTCGTTGTCGCAAATATTATTTTGCTAGTAAATTTACCGACACAACTTTAATATGACCAGACAAATTTAATTGGTTTTCCCCAAAACATTTTTATCAAAATCACAAGTGGTGGGCCTTGTATTTACATATTTTTGTTTTTCTCAAAATCACAAGGGGTAAGCCTTGTATTTATATATTTTTGTTTTCATCAAAATCACAAGGGGAAAGCCTTGATATGTTTTTGTGATTTTGATGAAAACAAAAATATATGAAACAAGGGGTAAGTATTTTAGATTTTTTTCCCTCTCTCGTCAATATCAAAAGGAGGTATCCATTTAGTTAATCCCTAAGTCAAACCCTAACCCTAACCCTAACGTTAACCCTAAATTTTTGTTTTATGTGCAATCATTCAAATATTTGGGTCATTTGATAACTAGCGACCCTAAAATCGACACTATTGGGCACAAAATTGGAAGCGCTTGGGAGAGCTGATCTCGACTGAAACATATATTCCTGGATAAGGAAATACCACTTTTTATCCGGGTCAGAATTCTCGAGGCGAAGGTCCGCTCCAGACTCAACTATGCACTACAGGCCCGCCTCCTGACCGCGAAAGAGAACACCCGGATCAATTCTATATGGGTCGGCTTTCTCAGAAAGATGCTCAAAGGCGGCTACGTCCGTCGAAACGCGCCTGCCAAGAACACGAAGGATGCTGATGACACAGAGTGGGATTGGTCCTTCAAGTACAGAAACACCAAAGTACTTGAAATCGCGCACACACCCAGCATTGCATCGTTCTGCGAAAAACAACACTATAAATTTCATAGCGCACACCACCCGCCGCCAAAATAATGAGCTCCAAAAGATCCTTTGCTTTGCGAACCCTCGGAAAGGACAACAAGCGCACTGGACGCGTCTTGGCAAGAACGCCCAGATTGAACCTATGCAGCTTAGAAGAATTATGTTTAACAGAAATGATTTCAACAAATGGCTGTACGAAAAATATGGCCATGGATCTCCAAGTACGTCAGACGTACACGTTGAGAAACCCTAACGACGACGACGACAAAATAAACCCTAGCCCTAACCCTAACCCAATCTGCCGACTGATATCAGACTTGGTTGTCGCAAAAATATTTTGCTAGTAAATTTACTGACACAACTCTAATATGACCAGACAATTTTAATTGGTTTTTCACAAAAACATTTTTATCAAAATCACAAGGGATGAGCCTTTTAGTTTTTTCTCCCTCTCTCGTCAATATCACAAGGAGGTATCCTTTTAGTTAATCCCTAAGTCAAACCCTAACACTAACCCTAACCCTAACCCTAACCTTAACCCTAACACTAACCATAACCCTAACTCTAACCCTAACCCTAACCCTAACCCTAACCCTAACCCTAACCTTAACCCTAACCTTAACCTTAACCCTAACCCTAACCCTAACCCTAATCCTAACCTTAACCCTAAACCTAACCTTAACACTAACCCTAACCCTAACCCTAAATAAACCCTAACCCTAACCCTAACCCAATTTGCCGACTGATATCAGACTTGGTTGTCGCAAAAATATTTTGCTCGTAAATTTACCGACACAACTCTAATAATGACCAGACAAATTTAATTGGTTTTTCCTCAAAACATTTTTATCAAAATCACATGGGCTAAGCCTTGTATTTATATATTTTTGTTTTCATCAAAATCACAAGGGGTAAGCCTTGATATATTTTTGTGATTTTGATAAAAACAAAAATATTTTTTACACAAGGGGTAAGTCTTTTAGTGTTTTCTCCCTCTCTCGTCAATATCACAAGGAGGAATCCTTTTAGTTAATCCCTAAATCAAACACTAACGCTAACCCTAATCCTAACCCTAACCTTAACCCTAACCATAACCCTAAATAAACCTTAACCCTTACCCTAACCCAATTTGCCGACTGATATCAGACTTGGTTGTCGCAAAAATATTTTGCTAGTAAATTTACCGACACAACTTTAATATGACCAGACAAATTTAATTGGGTTTTCCCCAAAACATTTTTATCAAAATCACAAGGGGTGAGCCTTTTAGTTTTTTCTCCCTCTCTCGTCAATATCACAAGGAGGTATCCTTTTAGTTAATCCCTAAGTCAAACCCTAACCCTAATCCTAAGCCTTGTATTTATATATTTTTGTTTTCATCAAAATCACTTGGGCTAAGCCTTGTATTTATACCGGAATATTTTTGTTTTGATCAAAATCACACGGGGTAAACCTTCTTCTTCTTCTTCTTCTTCTTCTTCTTCTTCTTCTTCTTCTTCTTCTTCTTCTTCTTCTTCTTCTTCTTCTTCTTCTTCTTCTTCTTCTTCAACACCAATTAGCCTCGAACTGTGATCCAACGTGACAATTCAGTGGAGCCCATGGTTATGGTTTCTTATCCCTACCGTACCACCTCCCCCCCCAAAAAAAAGGGGGGGGACAAAGAAAACAAAAGCAAATCAAAATTTAAACATATCATAATTGGCGTTGACCAAGGACCTCTTTTTGTTTTATTGCATTCGCCTACAAATACTGACAAACTACTATACGACTTACCTCTTGTTATTTTGATGAAATATTATGTATTTTAAAACCTTACTCATTTTTTGGTGATTTTGTTAATGGAAAAACATGTGCTTTATTATCTACTGCCACTGAATAGATTGGGAGACGATGGACTTCTCGAAATTATAATCACTGCCGCTTAGTGAGATGATTTGGCTTATTACGTGTTGATAGTGGGAACTTACTTCTTTTAGGGAAAAATACAACTAAAATTAAAAAAATATATAAACATAGAAGGCTTACTCAATGTGAATTTTAAGAATTTTTAAACGACGTGGGTTTTAAGAAGTATTTTTAAACTACAAGGCTACTCACGTTTTGATTTTGACTTTAGGGATAAATAAAAGGATGCCTCCTTGTGATTGATGTTGAAGAGAGAGGGAGAAAATACTAAAAGACTTACCCCTTGTGTATATATATTTTTGTTTTCATCAAATTGACAAGGAGTAAGCCGTGTATTTTTTATATTTTATCAAATTGTACACATTGTAATGATATTTTTGTTTCCATCAAAATTTACTTCACAAACGAGGCCTATTCCAACTCAAAATATGTAACAAATGTTGGGATTAATCGACCGAGAAGAGGGTGTCAGTTGGGCGAGGTTCAGTGGATTTACCGACACAACTCTAATATGACCAGACAAATTTACTTGATATTTCCCAAAAACATTTTCATCAAAATCACAAGGGATAAGCGTTGTATTTATATGTTTTTGTTTTTCTCAAAATCACAAGGGGTAAGCCTTGTATTTATATATTTTTGTTTTTCTCAGGTTAGGGTTAGGGTTAGGGTAAGGGTTATGGTTAGGGTTGGACTTTAGGGATAAACTAAAACGATACCTCCTTGTGATATTGACGAGAGGAGAAAA
>CM055817.1:63377383-63425242 GCA_029582265.1 Zoroaster sp. YZ-2022 | reverse complement strand
CACCATTACGGGGGCGTCGGTCCCGTCGCACCATTGGGGGGTTCGTTCGGAGGATGGGTACTAAACAGGATTAAAAATTACACCATCAGTACATGGTTTTCTGTAACAAACCATGGATTAATAGACAGTTACTAACACCGCTGGTGCCATTTTAAATCCCCCATTGTGTGCAGGTATGGTTTTTATGTTTATATCCTGAAGACGATCAGAACATACTGATCGAAATGTCGAGTTATAACCTCCAGTTCTTTTTAAAACTAATTACTTCTCAAATGAGAATTTTACATGGTGTCACCTCAAACAGTCTTTAGTTTTTATGTTTCACTAAAAGTTGCTGGACGCGGGTATAATTTGTCATGATGATGATTGACGTGTGTTGCCAACTAATCACCAAGTAACTTTAGTTATTGTCATTGTAGATAATAAGTCATAACTTTGATAATTTTGATAAAAGGATTTCAATGTTATGTACCTAATTCCCTTTAAAGGGGCAGCAACGTTAATATATTGACCTTATCATGTGGGATATTATTTTCAGTCAATGAGTCAAACTAGCACTCGATCTTCTATCATGGGCGGATCCAGAACATTTTTAGGGGGGCTGAGAATCAAAACAATTATTTTTCAGTACTACAAAATTACAATGAAATAATTATCAAAAGGAGAGAAAACAAAAGCATCACTGTAGAGATGGGAGTGCGTTCTCCCTCCCTCCTTCCTCTCTCTCTCTCTCTCTCTCTCTCTCTCTCTCTCTCTCTCTCTCTCTCTCTCTCTCTCTCTCTCTCTCTCTCTCTCTTAAAACATTTTTTATATACAATTTTAGGGGGGCTATAGCCCCCCTTAGCCCCCCTGGATCCGCCAATGTCTATGCCTTGTTGATCGTGACTATATTGCCTTTAAACTTAACTCTAAACGTGATGGGTAATGTGAATTTCACTCTTTTCCTAAACATTACAGCTCTTCAGGCAAAAAATATTTTCAGAAAAATTGATGCAAACCATCAGCTTTATAACAACTTATGTTTTACATTATATAATTAGGTGTTCGATTTTGTTATTTTAGTGCTATAGTTTTATATTAACTCAGTGACTGAAAATAATACCCAACATGTTACAGCATGTTACAGTTGCTGCTGCATAAATGAGTCAGTAATTTTTTCAGTCACTGTGTTCATATAAACTAGGGACACCCAAATCTCCATGCCCTGTTGAGAGAGTATGCTCTGACCGTGACGATATACCACTCACTTCAGTGGGAAGTTGCTATAGAGGTCAAATCAGTCAACTTGCCTGTTTTGACTGTTTGACCCAGATGCACACAGGGGCATTTCTTGACTGGTTTTTACTGTCATTTTGACCCACCTGAACAATACCAGACAATGCTGTTACCAGTTCGACCTATTTTGGACCTGTACCCTTACTACACGTAAGGTTTGACACTGTTTGACTTTTTAAAGCAGCATTAGATATACCTGGGCAGAGTATATCAACATTTTGACCCTGATTTTGAATCTCTGTATGGTATAGTAGTAGGAGGGTCAACGCAACGCAATCAAGCCGAAGTGTGCGTGGTCTTTTTCGGGTATGCGGGGAGACTCATCTAGGTTGCCGCGTGCAGCGCCTTGATTAAAGATCTAACATGACCTGTGCGTCCGACCGATCCTGCTCTGTTGTGTCGTGTCGTGGTGGTGCATGCTGCGCTGTCATCACAAAGGTCGAGTTATCCCAACGGTCGAGTTATCCCAACTGGGTCGAGTATTTATTAAGTCGAAGTTGTCTTAACGGTAAAACGATGTACAGAAACTGCCAGTGCCAGGGTTGATCCAAAATGAAAGTTAAAATAATAAGTAAGTAACACTTTGTCTTCTTAATTTTAATCTTACCCTGGCAATGCCCTGGCCTTATAAATATTTGCTTTTGACTTTTTTGTTTCAAATTCTAATCAACGTTATCGTTAACGTTCGGTTGATCAATCAATGACAATGCTTATTTTAACCTTTTTACTGTAAGGCCAATTATGCTTGTTCCCACCAGTGTGGCACGGACCCTGTATCCTTACATCGTTGGTCTCATTGGCCGCTAATCGGCGGGTTTTCTAGGAATTTTCTAAAATTCCAGGCGCTGAAATTGACGATATTTGCAACTATTTTTGACAGGCTAGATACGTTCCTTAGATGTTGAACTATCTAGTGCCCCCAAAAAATGGTTATTTTACTTACATTTTCGTCCTCATATATAGGCTCCTGAAAAGATTACACAAGACGATCGGCATTGTGTTTCAACTTGAGGACGGCCATTTTGAATGAAGAGGTGTAATGAATGGGAAAACAACTTTTTGCTGGGAGTGGCTGTTTATGTGTATTGCACAGACAAATTGCAAAGATGGTTCAAGCGGGGTTTGGGTCTATTTGGAGGCGTGAATTTCTTAATAAAATTCCTGGGCTACAGGGAATGGGCCCAATTATTAACATTTTGGCCATCCATCATTATCAATAATACTGATAATATTATTACTAATAGTATTATTATTTTGTTAAACAACAATATGCTAATGCTATCTAGTAGGCCTATCACAGTATCAGTGATATCCTCAAACATGAAATAGGCCTACATTGATTCGATCATTATTGCTTGTCAATGAACGGTGTTTTAAACATTTTTCTTTTGCTGAATTATATTGTGGACACAAACAAAATAAAATTAATAAGGTAAACATACAATTTATTTAATTTTGCCCAAACATCCATCATGTGTATAAAGCACTGTACATGGTAGCCTCAGTGCTTTTCCGTAGTCTCTGTGAAAACTACACAGGCAGGACTCAGCGGATTCGAACCCGGCAACATCCATCGCTTTTACTAGCAGGACGTTTCTTAATCCTCTAATTAATCGATACCGAGCTTGCCCGATGGTGATTGGTCATTAGAACCTATACTAGCAGCGGTTCTTACATATAGTGGTAAATATACCCTACTGCCCTACTTATTGTAGTAAAGTAAATAATTGAATCCAGGAACTGCATGTTTATATTATTTATTAATATTTAATTTTAATTATATACCACAGGCCTCATAATTAGTTATATCACATTTTATATTCACATTTTATTTTTAGCATATAAAATGCTCTGACTGGATCCGACAACACGTAAACCCCCGAAAAGCGGAATACTGCAGACGCTAAAAATAGTGAGCAAGTATAGCACACATAAAACAAGCCGAAAGTTGTTTTTCCCCGATTCACATATCTTCATATTATGACCAAAATGGCTGCCCTCGTTTGAAACACAATGCCGATCGTCTTTTGTAATTTTTCGGGGCCCTATATGAGACGAAATGTAAGCAAATAACCATTTTTGGGGGCGCCCAGATAACAGTTCAAACATGTAACGTAACATATCTAGCCTGTCCAAAATAGTTGTAAATATCGCCACTTTCAGCGCCTGAATTTTGAAAATTCCTAGAAAACCCGCCGTTAGCTGCAATGAGACCAACGTGTGGATAAGGATACAGGTCCGTGCCACAATAACTGGTAGAAGCTAAATTATGCCTGCTACTTGCTAGGCTAAGTTAATGTTAACGCTTTTTAATATAATAACTCGCTATTAAAAAAGCCAAGAAGCAATAACGTTAACGTTAGATCTAAACCATTACAGTTTCGAACCAAGAAATAAGCAACCAAGTCACTAAATTAAACCATCAACTACATTCTGTGCACCATACCCTGCCCGTGTTGCTCCTTTTAGGGTGTTGGGCAGTATTTGAATCCAGATCCAGATCTCCGACTTTTTATCTCATATGGTAAGTCATTAATCATGTTGGTATTATCCCTTATTCAATGATTAAAACTCATTCATCATGTTCATGTTTCTTTTTGCATTCCTTCCATTGGCACTCGTCCGTTTGGGTAGAATGCTTGTTATTCGGAACCGCCCACTTTTTCTTATTCAATATAACAAGTAATATAATTCTTACCTACCCATTAAGGTGGAGAACGGGTAGAGATGTCGTGATTCTGGTCGCCACTATTTCTTCATTAAATACTAACCAATAATGTAATCTTACCTACCTGGTAAGGTGGAGAACATATGGATGATGATGACATATACTTCAAATTATTCCAGGATATTTATTTCATGAAAAAATCAGGTATTTTTTGGTATCACGATGACTTCTCAGTCATGTGTCATTCTGATCTTGTAAACTCCGCACTGATGTGACCAACACAGTCATTGTACATGCTGTGGTGGCAGAGTATAATCAGATCCTTCTATTTTCTGAAGGAGGATTTTTTTAGAAGGAAATCAAGTCCGAAACAATCACAAAAGTGGATTTTAAGATAGTTTTGCTTTCTGTACCACCAAAATCGATAGAATGATTTTTAACTGGTTAGTGGTTGCAAAATTCCAAAAGCCCTTAAAAAGTGGCGGCGGATCGACCATTCTTTCCTGGAGAACATATGGATGATGATGACATATACTTCAAATTATTCCAGGATATTTATTTCATGAAAAATCAGGCATTTTGGTATACGATGATTTCCTCAGTCATGTCAGTTTGATCTTGTCAACTCCCGTTAGTGACCAACATGGTCATTGCATACGCGCAGTGGCAACTATAACAGACCCATCTATTTTCTGAAGGGAGCATTTTTTAGAAGGGAAATAAAGTCTGAAAACCATCATAAAAGTGGATTTTAAAGATTTTCGTTTTCTGTACCCCCGAAAAATCGATAGAATAATTTTTTAACTGGTTTGTGGTTGCAAAAAAATGCCAAAAAAATGCCTTAAAATGTGGCGGTCGGATACAACATTCTTTCTGTTCCTTTTCTCCAGCATTTGTACAAGTTCACTCCAACTAAAATAAAACAAAAAATGTTTTGTTGTGTTTTTTAGAGCTTTTTCCCTCAAACATCTGGGTATTGATGGGTCTTTAATTTAAGAACATGTCTTTTTTTAACGGCTTTTTCTTTCTTATGGACTCATCAACTGCAAGTGAGAGTACCCAGGTATGGCAAAGAATGTAGAATACAACTGCTACTTTCCTTTCCACATGTGACAAATATCACAGATGTTCCTTTAAAAGATGATAGAGGACACACTGAAGGAGAGGAAAGTGTCGTCAAGTGAGGATTGGAAACGATATTTTGGGAGATTTTGAGCAATGAGTGGATGCACATCCAGTGAGATGTTAGCCATTTTGTCATTTCCTTCCTCCATGCTTAGACATTGTGCACAATTGGTGGTTGGGTTCAACATAGTCATTCCTGGTAATGTTCTTTTTAATTAAACATTTTCTTTTGTCTTTTTCACACATGGTTGGACTGATTTTTGGTTGGGATGAATTGTGCTTCTGTATTTTAAGGGTGAGTACAAAAATGTTTTCAGTTAACATCCAGACAGTTTGTTCAATAGATAGTATATAGATGATATCTTCACAGGCAACAAGTTTATTTAACCCTCCTACTTTTGGTACCTTTTTCATACAAGTTGATGCACCATTTGAAACCATTCGCTTTTGTGGTTTTGAATGGTGAAATAACTGTGTACAGTATTGATTCCCCCAAATGGTTTTGAATGGTAGGTCAGCTAATACAAAACCTTGTTTGGATCTTTCCAAATGGTAGTACAGCTAATACAAAACCTTGTTTGGATACTTCTAAGTGGTGAATCAATGGACCCTCTATGCATTTGAATGGATTTGAATGGTAGTAAAGCTTGCTACCAACAACACTGTTCAAATGGTATCACCATGTGTGTACAAAACCAATGGGCATTTTTGAAAGTGGAAATTTTGAATGGTTTCAAATGGTCTATCAGTAGGAGAGTTAACCGACCTCTGATAAGTGATATACAGAATTTGACAACAAAACCTGTATGCCGGCCATCATTTGCAACCAAAAGAGCATTATATAGACGATGTTACCAACATCACCAGGCACAAAATGAACAATGGTCTACGACAAGAAACCATCAAATCTGATATTTTGAGATATCAGCAGAAAATTTCTCAATTTGATTTATTTTTAATAAGACACTAACATGACATCTTACAAATCTTATTCATCTGAAAAAAAAGAAGAAAAAAAAAAACATTCTTTATGTTATGTGGAGATGTTCAAAATGTACAAACTATGAACTGTTACACTTTTCCACAGAGGACTCAAATGGTCACGCAAAGTGTAAACAAGTCGCATTTTATTGTCATTTTAGTTGTGTTTTTAGTCATTTCATGGAAGTGAATCAAATAATTATTATTTTTTTTTTTTTTTTTTGGCAAGCCTGATGTGTGAGATTTTTGCATAGTAAGACATGGGAAATATGCAAAATGCGTAATATTTGGGGTTCAGTTTGAGAATTGGTCCCCAAAAAACTCCTGATTCGTGAGACTTATCTTCTCTGAAGCGAGAAAGCGAGAAAACTTAAGTAATTTATGGTCTTTCTTCATGTTGTTTCTCATTGGTGTCTTAATGTACGTGTAGCTGGACAGCAGTTTCAACCTGGAGATGGATAGCCAATGATGATAACTGTGGTATTTGCCGTATGGCTTTTGATAGCTGTTGTCCGGACTGTAAGATGCCAGGTGACGACTGTCCTTTAGGTGAGAAAATCCCCCCCACCTCCCAAGTGCCCCAAGGTTGTCCCCACCTATGGTGCCTAATCCTACTTCCTCTTCCATCTGTATTTGTAAGGAGTGTACACCTTTGCAGGCCTCGATCTTAATCACGGCCACTGCGGCCATTGCCGTGGTGCATCCGAGTTGGCCGCAATGCCCATCCGAGTTGGCCGTAATGCCCCTTTGGTTGGCCTTGAAATTTGGATACAAACAAGACCAAAGTGGCCGTGTCCTCTCAATCCTTAAGGTCGAGGCCTGCCTTCGGTAATTACCAGATTTTAAAATTAATAACAACACAATGGAATAAGCTGAATCTTTCATAGGTTGTTTTTCTATGTATATCTCTTCATTGCTTATAAAGTATGGTGTATTATACATTTTACAATTGGTGTACAATCCTTTTATGACAAAACTGGTGCAGTTTAAAGCTGTTTAAATGGGAAGTTGTTCTTACGTTTTTTTTTTCTTCTTGCCATTTTTCTTCCCAATAGTCCTCATCGTCTTTTACCCTAATTCCAAAGCTAAAAGAGACTTAATTCCTTGTGTAAGACTGTGTAACTGAGATGTAGCTGACACCTGACCTATACTTCCGATCCTCGAACACCTCAAGTTTGTTGCGACAAATACTTATCTCCGGGGTTGAAATTAACTTGTATTTTATGGTAGCCAGCAGGGCCAGTAGCAACTGGATTGCACCAGTCCTCCTGTAGTTCTTAGTAGCCCTTTGAAAGATCATTAACAACAATGCAAAGAGTGATGATAAATTAACAGTTCTTGTTCTAAGTTCATGTTTAAGGTCTCAAAACAGCTTTACAATTGGTTCCACAATTTAAAAACTTGAATTGAGATAATGTATTGTACACTAGCTCCCATGGACTATCAAATCTAGCTGATGTAGTAGTCCTTCTGTTAATCCTCCTATGACTGCAAGGGTCAAAATCAGTCAAAATGTTGATACACTTCCCAAGGTATATCTAGTGCACTTAAAAATCGAACACTGTCAAACCTTATACTTTTGCTGATAGAGCATTCTCCGTCTATGGCCCCAAAATCTGGAATAAGCTTCCAGCATATATCAGAGATGCCAGTTCAATCAACAACTTCAAGGCTTCAAGTCACTTCTTAAAGCTCACCTGTTTCAGGAGACTTATTTACAATTTTCATTCTGTGCCTCAGCGCCTTAGAGCAAACTTTTGATTTTGGCGCTATACAAATGACTTTTGATTGATTGATTGATTGATTGATAGTAAGTACATTTACAGGTCAAAATGAGTCAACCATTTTTGACTGGTAAAAGCATGGTCTTGTATTGTTGAGGGTGGTCAAAATGACGGTTAAAACCATTAAAAAATGTGTGCACATTTGGGTCTACAGTCAAAACAGTCAGTTGACTGATTTTGACCGCTATAGCTACTTCCCACTAAAGTGCAGCTATAGTAGGAGGGTTAATCCACTAAACTCAGGCTAGTAATGGGCTAGTGGCAATTTCGACGACTGCAATAAAAACACTAGTCTCCCGTTATATTTGAATCTCTGTGTTTGGTTTTTTTCCTCTCAGTCTGGGGACAATGCTCCCACGTGTTCCACATGCACTGTATTCTCAAGTGGCTGAACTCACAGCAAGTACAACAGCAATGCCCCATGTGCCGACAAGAGTGGAAGTTCAAAGAGTGACACACCGACGCATCCCTCTCCCGCTGTGGACATTTTGGTGTGTATTGCCCATTGAAGTCTGCATGATCAAACTGAGGCTGGAAGGAAATTAGGATGGGCCACTATCGAGAACCTGCATTGTAATCATGCTTGCGTATGTACAGGGAATGTGACAGAGATCTTATAAATCTCAATAATGCAACCACAAGTCTGTGGGATAAAAGGCATGGCACCTGTCGTCGAGACATGAAGAAGGCTGGCACTATTTACATGTATGTTGTGAATGACATTAACTCCACAGCAGCACTCATACCATTTGAGGTTTGCATCCAAACAGATTCTGCCAAGATCCAATAGACTTTATGCATTGACGGCATTCATTGGTTTTTGTATGCATGCTGATGCTGCACAGCTTGCATTTTTATGCACAGCTTGCATACATGAACCAATGAGTGACGTTCTTTTGCATCTGAGCGAGGGCGCCCTTCAGTTTGTGACATCATATGCATAAGATCTATGGGTAGATTGTATGATCTCTTCCAATCACGAGGTTGTGTGGTTTGAATTCTGAGCTGTTACATGCAGCTAGATTCCCACAGAACTACAAATAATCAGTGAACCACATTGGATTAACATGTACAGTTCAGTATATTAATAATAATAATAATAATAATAATAATGTGTGGATTTATATAGCGCACGTATCCACCAACTAAGTGGTGCTCAAGGCGCATTATATTATTATCCCTGCTCATAAGGCTCATAAGGCTCATAAATCATTCCTGAAACCATCTCAGCTCCCTGGGGAGTATACAGCTCAATTGCTGCCATTTCTAGCGCATATAGAGCAAACCAACTCTGCCTTCACAGGTACCCATTTAACCCCTGGGTGGAGAGAAGCAATTATGATTAAGTGTCTTGCTCAAGGACACAAGTGTCACGGCCGTGATTCGAACCCACGTTCTGTTGCTAACACCAGAACTTGAATCCGGTAAGCTAGACCGCTCGGCCACGACACACCAGTGCTTGTATGAAAAGGATTGCCTGTTAGCATATGCTTGGCATACAGGCTCCTCAAAGGAATTATACACCAAAAGGTTGTAAGCAATTAATATGCAAAATTGTGTTTCAAGAAAGCTGAGTGTGAAAGTTTGGTCGTTTTTCTGCCATTTATAAGTCATTATAGGAAAGTTAAATTCCGCATGGGAATGGAAAACATGTCTTGGGAGTAATTCTAGCAACAAATATATAACAGTTATGCCCTACATTTTTTTTTTCAAAGGAGCCATTTTATTGCTTACAACCTTCTGCTGGGACAAAATGTTGTCCTTTGTGTGCCCGGAAGAAGGTCATAGAGCCTTACAAAATATGTTTTTCAAGATTATCAAAAGTGTATAGTGGCATTAACGATCATTCAAAATAAAATAAAAGCTGGACATGACTGAAAAATACATTGATTGGACAATCTGTTACTCAACAAGTGTACCCCCCCAAAAAGTAAATAATCCCTCCCTCCCTCCGCCGTTGACATAATTACACAATTTGGAACTTGGGTTCAGTTTTTGGGGTATACAGTGATGCCAAGGTTCCTTGTTGAGCATGATCACTGAAAATTTAACCAAAGTAATTGTTAAAAATTATTGCTGTACATATAACACACTCTTGATTTTTGTGTGTTTGTTTTGGTCAGATATTATGCATAATATAAACTTTTTAATTTATTTTTTAAAGAGATCAGTCACCAATTAGGCTCAAGCTTTTCAAGATTGCTTCCTGTAATTAATTATCACTTGACCTTCACAAACTGGAGAGAATCTCTTCCACGGATAAGTGGATTTTCATATTTATTTTGTTTCAAGAATTTTTTTTTTTTCTCCGAAAATGAGGGTTAGGTATAGTATTGGGAAAATTACTTGGTATAACAGTTATATACTACTCAAAACAATTTAGGGAACACCGGATTTTTAACATCAAATAGGTTTGAAATGTTCCATGAACCGGAATTTTCATTTGCAACCCCCTCTCTCTTTCAGTAGTCATGTCATGAAATGTGTAATCACTACATGCATCCTTTATCATCTGTTTGATTGTGCAGTTGTTTCTCATCAATTCTGTGAAACATTGTGTTTATCTGAAATAAATGATCTTGCTTTAACTGAGATTATTCCGGTGTTCCCTAAATTGTTTTGAGTAGTATATAACATCAATCTTCCCCGAAAAGAGTTTCGTCTCAAAGTATTGCCCGTAACTTTGAATACACTACATAATTATGTAGAAGACTTCGAACCGAGTCCTAAAATCAGTACTGTCAACTCCGCCCAAATACCGCCCTCTATTGACTCGTGTTGTGAAACATCAAATTAATTTGAAAACCCATTCGTGTTTTGTTGAAACTATCAGAGGTTGGTTGTAAATGTATATTTTGGGAGAATTAGGGTTTCAATCATGATAACAGTATCTCCAAATTGGGATATTATAATTGGCATCGACAAAATGGAGGGGGTAGAAGGAGGGTTATAATATTATTTATAGGTCGATGAAATTCTTGCGTCGGGTGATAACTGATTTAATTTTGCCCGACACCGACGTGTGTATATAACGCTGCATACTCGGTAAGCAGCAAGTCGTGGGCCGGTTCGAATCCCGCCCGAGTCGCCTGTGGAGTTTTTTTTCCCACAGACACTCGGAAAGCACTGAGCATGTAGTGCTGTACACAATGTCGGTGTAGGGCAAAATTAAATTAATTATAAATATTCTTGTTTTATCACCGTACGTGCACATTGTATAAAAATGCTATACAATTTATAATATTAATGTTTTTTATCTTTCTCGCTTTCTTGGTAGCGGGTCCCCGTTTAGCCGGTTGGGAATCATTTTTCGAACCGGCGATTCGTGTTAAAAATGAGATGGGTCATTTGTAGAACGAGATAGCTAATTTGTTGTTATCATTGTTAAGTATTATTGGAGTAGTAAGTTGATGTTTTACTCTGTTTGGGTCCAATGAAGTAGGTTGTGCAGATATACCGATTGTTGCATGTGATAATATGACATGTCATCATGTTCAGCCATTATCAGTCCACTGCTGGACGAAAGCCTCAGCATGATGCCTCCACAAGTCTCTGTTTCAGGCTTCCTTGTACCAGTTGACACTGCCCCCAGTATACCTGGAGTTCATCCCTCCATCTCTTTCACTCTCTTCCTCTGTTTCTTTTCCCGCCCATGGTGTCCATACAGTGAGTGCTGTGCTCCATCTCTCATCCGTTCTCCTACTAACATGTCCTGCCCAAGTCCATTTCCTATTTTAGATTGTCTTGAACTTTGCTTTGGTCCCTGATCCACTTATTTGTTTCCCTATCTTTGTATGTCACATTAAGCATGCTTCGTTCTAGGTTATGTTGTGCTGCAGCTTGTCTTCTCCATTTTGGCGGTGAGTGTCCATATTTCACATGCATATATTACAGCTGGTAATATGCACTGATCAAATACATGTTGGGAGATTCCCTTTCATGGGGAGTATACAGCTCAATTGCTGCCATTACAGTGCATATAGGGCTAATCAAACACAACAACCAACTCTGCCCTCACAGGTACTCATTTACCCCTGGGTGGAGAGAAGCAATTATGGTAAAGTGTCTTGCTCAAGGACACAAGTACCATGGTCGCTGTTGGGATTCGAACCCACGTTCTGACGACTCGGCCATCAGAACACAAATCCGATGCACTAAACCGCTCGACCATGGCACTCCACACTTATTGAGCTGTGTTTTCCAAACGCTTTATATAGAATGTTATTATAGAAGTCGCCGTTACGGCGTTTTTCGATCGTTGCATGCGGCGAGAGACGTGCTTTCATTTTTGTGCGATATTTGAATTCCTTTTAAAGGCGTGTTCTCTTCTTATTGCACAAATTTAAGGTAAGCTACATTATATTATCAAGACAAGAGGTGTATTTATTTTCTTCTTTTTTCACGTCCGTATTTATTCTGTACGCCAAAGCCTATTTTCTTTTTCCATACTCCCCATTTTCGGCCTTATGACCGAAGATGGCATGGCACTGAATTCAGCATGTGATCAGCTATCTCAATCTGAACCCACACATAGCATTGATCTTATGGAAAATCAACAATCTAGATCAACATTTGATATTATGTTCAGTCAAGCTCAAAACGCATCCAATGAATCACAAATAAGATCAAGAAAACGTTCCAATCCTAGTGTATCGTATAGCGACATATACTCTGATTCCGACAATGAATATAACCCCCCTACAAAACACCAACCAAAAAGACAGAATACTCAATATGTTGATACTCAAAGTCAACCTACTATGGTTATAATAACCTCACCTGATGTCAAATTAGCTAGAATCAACCCAATAAAGATTGCCAAAGCACTCAACAGTATTGGAAAGGATCTCATTAAAAATGTATCCAAAAATAACCAAGGTGGCATAACTGTTCATTGTTACAACGCAGCACAAGCAAAACAACTTATGACCATTACGCAATTAGACCAGTGGACCGTAAACACTACTTATGCTAAATCTGAAACCCAATGTAAAGGTGTCATAAATGGCATTCCTACCGACATATCTGATGATGAAATATTCTCAGCATGTAAAAAACAAGGAGTTATTGTGGTAAAACGCCTAATGAAGAAAAGAAACGGCACCTTAGAGAAAAGCCTATCTATATGTCTCACGTTTAATTCAACCAACCTACCAGCCAAATTACAAATAGGATATGAAATGTTTTTAGTTAAACCATACATTACCCCGGTGATCCGCTGCTTTAATTGTCAAAGATTAGGCCATGTAGCCAATAACTGTCGAAGCTCCACCCGCTGCGTACGGTGTGGAGGATCACACAACTATGACAAATGCCAACAGAAAGATAATGTTAAATGCTGTAGATGTGGCGAACGTCACTCATCTGCTTATGGGGGCTGCAATACAATTAAACGTGAGAGAAAAATACAGGGTATTAGAGTTTCTTATAACATATCATATGCAGATGCGGCGAAAGCCATTAGAACTGATATAATAATAGACCAGAATACACCTAGCCAAATGACACCAACAAATCAAAGAGTTGAAACAGAAGATAAATACAACCAAAGAAATAACAGGCCCACTGTGAGTATGAACAAAGAGGATACTTTTCTGGCGCCAGTTATAAAGTATAGCAAATCCACTAAAGAAGCCTCTACTCAAACAGATAATGTAGCAGAAACTCAAACGGAAACACAAGGTATAGGTCTACCTAGTGAACAATTTTGGATAGAACTTCTTACTGGCACTATGCAAATCTGGGAAACAGTTAAAAATAGAGAAGAAAGAACTGTAGCTGTTAAATCACTAGTTGATCATGTTGTGTATTCTACAGAAAAAACTAAGCCTAAATAAAAAACGGGAAAACATACATGTAGAACGCCATCACAATCACCTGTTAACACACGGAAAAATGCATCTGGAAGAAAATCTATTCAAACAAAACCCAAAGAAGATCCTATACCAGAACCAATGAGTGTGGATCCTTCAACAACAAACAGCCAAAAACCGAAGAGGAAAACGACTAAACCATCGTCATGATTTTATTTCTTATGACTTTTATTTTACTTCAATGGAATGCACAGTCTCTTTCAGCTCACAATAAAGAGTTTAAAATGCTATTAACACCTGGACACAAAAACCAGATCTTATATGCATTCAAGAAACCTGGCTTAAGGAAGATAAAACATTTAATTTGCCTGGTTACGACATATATCGACATGATAGGAATAACACAAAAAATCTGAAAAAAGGAGGAGGTTGTGCATTTTTAATTAAACATGGCATTGGTTTTAAACATACTTGTACATCTGACTTCAAAAACCCCATTGAATATCAAATAGGCGAACTTTTTGACGCTAATAAAAATAAAATCAACGTTGTTAATATATACAACCCATGCACTATTTTGAATGATGATTCATTAAAGGAAATTCTTGAAAAAATTGAAAGTCCTTGCATTATATGTGGTGATTGCAATAGCCATAATCCACTCTGGGGAAGCTCTAAACTTGATCACAATGGCAAAATTATTGAAAATATTATTGCTGATAACAATTTGGTCTGCATTAATTCTGGTGAGGCACAAGGATTAATTCAGCCCACAGCACTCTTTCTTGCATTGATGTCACTTTTACATCTCCTGGTATTGCTGCCAATTGCAATTGGAGAGCCTTAAATGATACTTGGGGTAGTGATCACTGTCCAATTAAAATCGAAATGAATCTTTCTGTTTATAGGAATCCATCCAAATATACCGCCAAATGGTCTCTCAAAAAAGCCGACTGGAACAAATTCCAAGAGGCATGTAATGAACATATCACTGAACCTCAAAATCTTAAAAATATCGATGACACGTATAACAATTTTCTGAACCAACTTGATTTAGCTATGACCTGTTCCCTATCGAAAACCAACCCCAACCATAAAAAAACTCCTAAATCCTGGTGGAACGAAGAATGTAAAGTAGCTATTACGAACAAAAAGAATGCTCTTAAAAGATTAAGGAAAACTCGCCTTCCTTCTGATCTTATTGCTTATAAAAGAGCAAATGCTATTGCTAAAAAAGCTATTAATAAAGCGAAAAGAAAAGATTGGGAGAGCTTCTGTAATGAACTTAACCCAAAAACCAACACCAAAACTATTTGGAATAAGATTAAACGGATTGGAAAATCCAGCAACAGAAATAGTATTCCTGTTTTACAACACAATGGTACAGATTCAATTACTGACAAAGATGAGGCCGAAACATTGTCGGATAGTTTTTCTAAAGTAAGCAGTACGGAGAATTATTGCCATGGTTTTATTGATATTAAAACCCAAGCTGAAAATAATTTCTCTTTCAAAAATAATAATGATAGTGTCATAAATGATCCATTCAATATAGAAGAATTAAATTATGCCATTGACTCCTCTAAATGTACTACCCCAGGAAAGGATGGCATAAACAATGAAGTTATTAAACACCTGCCTATTAAAATTCGTGAATATCTTCTTATTATATTCAATATTATATGGTACACATCTCAATGCCCCCCAAAATGGAAAGAAGCCATTCTTATCCCTATCCTAAAACCAGGCAAAGATCCCACCAACCCTGGATCCTATAGACCCATAGCTCTCACCTCTACATTTTGCAAAATAATGGAACGGATGGTCAATTCTCGTTTAAGGTGGTACCTGGAAACAAATCACCTCCTTTCACAATATCAGAGTGGTTTTCGTAAAGGAAGATGTACTAAAGATCACATCCTTAATTTGGAATCGTCTATTAACCCTTTCGATCCCACGGGCTCTAAAAAGAGCCTTTGTTGTGATACGCTTCCTTCCCGTGGGCTCTAAAAGGTGCCGGGAATCGGCATGCCCTTGACGACCACGGCGACTTAAATCACCACCTGAAAATGCTTGAGTGGTTTTTGGGGTTGGCGCCCTCTATTGACAGGAATGCAGTGTATAAAAGTTTATGAAAAGAAAAGTGCGTCACTTTGCGGTTTTTGTATGGTGCTAGCGTCCAGTTGAATTTAGTTGCAATCATGATGGAAACGGACATAAATGATGGCATTTTGGCTGAGATTTTGGCAGACAGTGGCTCAGAATCAGATGACGAAGTAATGGATGACGACGACGACGACGTTGAACTTGAAGAGGTAGGCCAAAATCACAGTAAAAATGAATAACTAATATTAATAACAGTTAACGTTACTCTTCCTGGCCCAATGGCAATGCAAATTAACGTAATTCACTTATTTTCCTAGGCTATAGCGTAAATAGCGTTAGAACTGTTGGAGTTGAGTAATGTAAATTTAGAAAATGGATCCTTTAATAGGATTGACCAAATCCCCACCCCTGGACTGGGTCAAAACGTCAAGTGAAAATGTACAATTATTAGTAGTTTGTTGGGGTAATATTTGTATTCATTGAAACAGCAAGTTGATGTATAGATATAGCATAGAAATTTTAACATTTACCCATAGCCGGTCGTGCTGTTTAGCGTTAACAGGCTGAAAATGCACTTAGTCTGAAGCTTCCAAAAGAATAGCCTGTATTCGAAAGGCCCTCATAAGTCGTATTATGCAAGAAGTTGGGGGAATTCATCTGCACAATCACATTAAAACGAACATTTCTCGATAACGAGTTTTGGAGAGTGGATGGAATCTGCCATATTTTTTTTCAGCACAATCATTCATTTGCGCATGACCCTGTGGTGGCCTGTGTGCACATGCAGCAAAGTAGCATTGAGATATTGTATTTACAAATGTATGATCGAGATTAATCCTCCTTTGTTTTTCTGTTGCAGCCGACCTACCAAGGTGATAGCCGACCGAGATCAAGGAGGACGACAGGAAAGTTAGATTTCCGATCTGGTTGGGAAACGACGAGACCATTACGAGTGTGGGACTGTGCAGTTCACTGGAAATTCTGGCCCCACCGCGACTTTGCCACACTGTCGGCAGTAGAGATCTTCAAGCTGTATTTTTTGTCAACTTGTGTGTGGAATATAACTCGTCGACGAGACTAATCGCTATCGCAGCAAACAATAGAATCAATTCCTGATGAACAATTATCCTGGCACCCAACCAACATTCCAGAAATGATGGCATTTGTGGCACTTCTCATTGCTATGGGCATAAACAAATCCTCTCAATACAAGATGTACTGGTCGACATCTGAAATTCTTCACATCCCATTCTATCCGTCGATCATGTCCCGTAATCGGTTCAGTTCAATTCTTCGGTTCCTCCACATCTCAAATAACCAAATTCTCGTAGAGCCTTGGCTAAACGGGACAAACTTTCCAAAGTTCGGCCCTTGATAGAAGTCCTCGTCCAGAAGTTTCTCAACCTGTATAACCCTGCGCAGAATCTGTCTCCAGACGAGAGTATGTTGAAATTCAAGGACGCTTGAGTTTTGTTCAGTACATGCCTAACAAACCTATCAAACGGGGTATTAAAGCCTTCTCCCTGAACGAGTCCAAAACAGGATACACGTGTGCTTGGAAACTGTACACAGGAGCCGACGACACCCAAACTGTTTGTGATGCAGACGTAGATTTCAATTCATCAGACTGCCATCCACCAAACCCAACAGTTGCAGGAAAAGTCGTCATTGATCTGGTCCATGGACTTGAGAATAAGGGACACGTAATATATTGTGATAATTACTATACTAGCCCAGCTCTTGTAGCTAAACTTGCTAAACTAGGATTCGGATGTTGTGGAACTGTTCGTTACACTACACAGGAATACCCCAGGCGCAAACCCAAAAACCATAAAATGAAGAAAGGAGATGACCCATTTTTTGGTGAAAGGTGGGCAATTGTGTATCGTTTGGCAAGACAAAAATCTGTAACACTTTTAACTAATGTAGGCAACACTGATTTGTCCAAAAGCAAATTCGGTGTAATAAAAGCACAAGTGGATTTTGTGATGTTATGAAGCCCAATTGTATTGAAGATTACAAAAAAAACATGGGTGGAACTGATCTTGCCAACCAATGTTTTCAGTACTACAATCATACACACAGAAGCTTGAAATGGTGGAAAAGAGTTTTTTCCATATGCTGAATATCTGTATTGTCAATAGCAGAGTAATATTCACCAGCATAGCAGGGAAAAAAATGTCAGTAATCTTGATTTTCGTATAGGGATTGTACAGGGCTTGCTGTTGGGTTGGGAACGTAACGCAACAAGTCAATTGAGATACCATATTCCTATTGAGTTGACAGGGCAACAGCACTATCCTGGCAAAACCCCAATGGAAAGAAACGACTGCATTGTTTGCAGTAACCGAAAATTAGGCAGGCGAAACAAAAAAAAGATGATCTGTAAACAATGTGCACACCCTATGTGCATAGTTCCTTGCTTTGAGAAATACCACATCACTTGATTGTAAATCTATATTATTTGTTTTCAAAGTTTTCCCCTCTCTGCTCAATGTTGGGACTGGTCAGACAAGCCGCAGATTACAGTCCAAACCAACATTGAATTGGGGGTGGGGGGTGGTGTTAGCATGGATTGTGATGTATTTACACTGAATACAAGTAAATGGTTCATTTCCAAGTAGATAACCAAAAAAAATCCCCCAAAATCTCATCCAAGTTGTTTTTCACATGGAAAAAAAATCTTATACCTGTACCGTATTTGCATGAAATCACCCATTTGTATTACTTTACTTTAGTGTAAATACTGATCCAAATATTTAATTGTTTTGCTTTTACACTTACAAAATCTGCAGATTAGTCCAAACCAACATTGAATTGGGGGGGGGGGGGGTGTTAGCATGGATTGTGATGTATTTACACTGAATACAAGTAAATGGTTCATTTCCAAGTAGATAACCAAAAACAATCCCCCAAAATCTCATCCAAGTTGTTTTTCACATGGAAAAAAAATCTTATACCTGTACCGTATTTGCATGAAATATCACCCATTTGTATTACTTTACTTTAGTGTAAATACTGATCCAAATATTTAGCTTTTGCACAATGTTTTCCTCTCTTTGTATATCATTTTTACATACAAATGAGAAAGTTAAAACAATGTCTATTCCTGCCGTGTGAGGGCGCACTTCAATGAAATTGTGAAAAATCCACTGGTGCTGAAGTGACATTGGGCTCCTAATTACTGTGGTAAAGAAGGGTAATCTCTGCCATAACTGGCTGGTAATGAAAGGGTTAATAGAGCATGCTGTGGTAAGGAGGGCTATGCCTTACAGAAGTGGCTGGAACTGGAAAGTGTTAATAAATAGCTGATTTAGCTAATGTATTCATAGTGCATTGTTCGGTGATAATTATTATTAATGATATTTACATACTTCACTCATTGTTCAGACAAATATTGTTTGTTAACCCCTCAAACCAAAAAAAATAAAAAATAAATGTAGGAAATATGTTTTCATAGTGGCACCATGCGACTATCTTTCTTGAGTTGTAGGTTCTTAAAAGAACCGTTTGGTTTCCAACCAAGTTGTTCTTTTAAGAACCTACACAACTTGTGAAAGATATTAGTCACATGGTGCCACCATAACTTTATCGTGTCATTCCACTATGCATAGCCTGAAGTGTTATTTATCACTAAATTACTGAGTTAGGTTATTCCTTGCAAAAGAGTGCCAAAAGGCTTGGTGACTTAGTCATAATTATGTCTAAATTGTAATACTTTGTGTTTTTGTGCCAAGAAATAAACATCAGCATGAATAAAACGCATAAATCACACCACAGTTTTTGGTTTTTATTGGCTACATTTTAATTGTTTTGACTTCTGTTTTACATTTCCACATTTGTGACCTACTCTCACAAAACCATAAACAAGTCATATTTTGTTGAGATTAAGTTTCTGGTACAGATGGAAAGAGGATAACGTTTAGCTTTAAATTTGACACCAGAATTATTGTTATGTTAATTTCAGTATGGGTGGTTTCATTCAGCTAAAGGAAAACTTGAGCACTTTTTCTTGTTTTCATGGTTTATCAGAGGAATTGCAGGATTTTACCAATTGACCGATGTTTGTTCTTGCAAAATAAACAAAAATAACACGGTGAAAGATAAGAGATTAATGTCACTAAATCCACCCAAAACTGCAAATACTAAATTCACTAAATTTTCACCCCATTTTATTTCATCCGGTCATAGTACAAAAATCAGCGTGTGCGACTTTTTTTTGTTTTTGTTGAAACAGGTCACATTTATTAGTTACATTAATTAATACTTACATATTTGCATTTTTTCGTTTGTTGAACTGAAATACCTAGCAGCAGGTCCAAACAAAAGGAAAAACTGTTAATTACCAGTACACCATAATTGACAATCTCTGATCCAGAAACTAAGTAATGAGTCATTTTTTAAATATTTAATATCAAGGGCATTACCGTCATTTTTGGTTACACTGGGCCCAACACCAATTTTTCTAAACAAAGTCTATTTTAACAATATACCCAATCCAAAAGAAAGTCCCCTCCTTATATACTTTTTTGTTCTAATTCACAAACTATTGAGCACTTTTTTTTGGGGGGGGGGGGGGGCTTTTTTTTTTGGTTGGGTGTATATAAGTTTATTATAAACCATTTGCAAACATAAAAAAGAACTAGTGAATTATTATGAAATACCTTACTTTACTGTAAGTGAGTAACAGTCTCCAGCATCTTGTGAAATAACGGCACATGCTGTGCTGTGGTCCTCAAGAAAATTGGAATTATGTATCAATTTTCAACGATTGCCGGCCGGCAATCATTGGAAAAACCCAACATTTTCAAACACTGACCACAAGACTACCAGAACAGCATTTTATTTTGGAGGGGGGGGGGGGGGGATTTTCAAGAATCTATGAACACAAAACTTTAAAACAGGTCACCGTCACAATATTTACTATAATATGAATCCCCTAACCCATCCATGTTCGAAAATTACAGCAAAAGCAAATGGTGTATACTACCTTTTTAAACCGCAAAATGACAACGCATTTGGACATGTTGCACATACATAAACACTGTAAGTAGACAAATGAAAAGTGGTCATGAATATTACATTTTAAATAATTCATTCAAGATGCATTATTTGACTTAATCACAGACAATGTTTTGTTCATAGTATTTCTTAATATCAATTCATAACAAACAATTTAAACTCATTGACAAATATGGCGGGGGCGGATGTGTGAATCTATCATCAAATTATTTTTGGATTGGTTATAAATTATTTTAATAGTTTCTAGTACTGGTTTGATTTGTTAAAATTCCAATACGTGTCATTCCAGATGAACTCAACCAGAGAACCCAAAATTTGAGTTAGTCACCACGGGACCTCTGGGCGAGTTCATATGGAATGACCCATGCAATTCTAACTACTTCAAACCATTTGAAATTCTTTGGATTGATATCGTCTTATTTGGGATGCTTAATTATTTTCCTTATTGGCTATTTTTTATTGGCTAAATTTTATTTGTTTTGACTTCTGTTTTACATTTCCACATTTAGACCTACTCTCACAAAACCATAAACAAGTCATATTTTGTTGAAATTAAGTTTCTGGTACAGATGGAAAGAGGACAACGTTTAGCTTTAAATTTGACACCAGAATTATTGTTATATGTTAATTTCAGTATGGGTGGTTTCATTCAGCTAAAGGAAAACTTGAGCACTTTTTCTTGTTTTCATGGTTTATCAGAGGAATTGCAGGATTTTACCAATTGACCAATGTTTGTTCTTGCAAAATAAACAAAAATAACACGGTGAAAGATAAGAGATTAATGTCACTAAATCCACCCAAAACTGCAAATACTAAATTCACTAAATTTTCACCCCCATTTTATTTCATCCGGTCATAGCACAAAAATCAGCATGTGCGACTTGTTTTTGTTTTCGTTGAAACAGGTCACATTTATTAGTTACATTAATTCATACTTACATATTTGCATTTTTTCGTTTGTTGAACTGAAATACCTAGCAGCAGGTCCAAACAAAAGGAAAAACTGTTAATTACCAGTACACCATAATTGACAATCTCTGATCCAGAAACTAAGTAATGAGTCATTTTTTTAAATATTTAATATCAAGGGGCATTACCGTCATTTTTTGGTTACACTGGGCCCAACACCAATTTTCTAAACAAAGTCTATTTTAACAATATACCCAATCCAAAAAGAAAGTCCCCTCCCCTTATACTTTTTTGTTCTAATTCACAAACTATTGAGCACTTTTTTCTTTTTTTGGGGGGGGGCTTTGTTTTTTGGTTGGGTGTATATCAGTTTAGTATACACCATTTGCAAACATAAAAAAGAACTAGTGAATTATTATGAAATACCTTACTTGACTGTAAGTGAGTAACAGTCTCCAGCATCTTGTGAAATAACGGCACATGCTGTGCTGTGGTCCTCAAGAAAAGTGGAATTATGTATCAATTTTCAACGATTGCCGGCCGGCAATCATTGGAAAAACCCAACATTTTCAAACACTGACCACAAGACTACCAGAACAGCATTTTATTTTGGAGGGATTTTCAAGAATCTATGAACACAAAACTTTAAAACAGGTCACCGTCACAATATTTACTATAATATGAATCCTAACCCATCCATGTTCGAAAATTACAGCAAAAGCAAATGGTGTATACTACCTTTTTAAACCGCAAAATGACAACGCATTTGGACATGTTGCACATACATAAACACTGTAAGTAGACAAATGAAAAGTGGTCATGAATATTACATTTTAAATAATTCATTCAAGATGCATTATTTGACTTAATCACAGACAATGTTTTGTTCATAGTATTTCTTAATATCAATTCATAACAAACAAATTAAACTCATTGACAAATATGTGGGGGGGGGGGGGGCGCATGTGTAAATCTATCATCAAATTGTTTTTGGATTGGTTATAAATTATTTTAATAGGTTCTAGTACTGGTTTGATTTGTTAAAATTCAATACGTGTCATTCGACATGAACTCAACCAGAGAACCCAACATTTGAGTTAGTCACCACGGACCTCTGGGCGAGTTCATATGGAATGACCCATGTACAATTGTAACAACTTCATACCATTTGAAAATCTTTGGTTTGAAATCGTCTTATTTGGGATGTTTAATTATTATCCTTATTGGCTATTTTCACTAGGGTATAATGAGACATCGGCTGTTTCAGTAATCGGCAGAAATGGACCTTGTTTTCCTTAAGATTTTGTTTAGTAACTTTTCAAGTACACAATATGTTAATGGCAGAGCAGAATCAACTCGGAGTATGCAATTGTATCAGTTTGTGACCAGTAGCAACTCACAAGAATTACTACTACTACTTTGGTCATGAGGGTAGTAATTTTAATTTAACAATAGTCATTTATAAAATGCAATGATTGCATTGTAGTGCCTCATTTAAATCATCTTCATTAATATTATCCAGTATGAAATGTGCAAAGCAAAAGGGACATGCAGGTATATCCTTTTTGTTATTCTTTTGAAATTTGATATGAAAATGCAAATGTGTTCCACCTAACAGACATCATCTCAATCTTGTGTTCATCTACAGAGCCACCACTAATGTAAACCAAGGGCTGCTTTCCACTGCAAAATGTGGGAGCGTCCTTATCAAAAGTTAGATCTCTTGCATAATGACTCTTGGGTGCTGATATGGACTGTTTGCCCTTCTAATAAAAGCAGCATATCATTCCAAGAGCAATACTTGTGCAGTACAACAAAAATCGTTAAGAAACACAAGCTCACTTATTTCTGCTCCAACCAGGCAAATGTACCTGTCACTGGATTGGTGAAGGTTTTGAATAATGTTATTTAATGAATTCAATCGAAAAGTTTTGCCACAATTTGCTGGCTCCGGGTTATCTTATGTTTCTGTATTTCCCTCTCCCATATGTCCGTATACAAATGTACTTACCGTATCTCAATTTTATTTTGAATCAATATTTCTCGAGCACAGTACAGCTACTCCATTGCAATTACAGCCAGACTGGGCAGCTTGGTGAAGGAGTTCAATTCACGTGAGAGTAGCCGTGTAGCTCCCATGCATTCTGTGAAAACATAATTTGAGACAGTCCGTATTATAAATATGACTGATTGGATTATATTTTGACACTTGGTAGTCAGGAATGGAAGGAAGTGGGGTAAGGTCTTCCCAAAAGTTAAAGTACAAACAAAACAGGGACAATAGAGGTCTACGACTGCAGGTATCTACAAAGCCGAGTGAGTGGGTGGGTAAACAACAATGCATTTCTTTGGTCGTGCACGGACAAGGAGAATATACAATGAATTGCAATCACGTGACAGTGCACAAATTATGTACAAGCCATGTTTTGCACAATAGAAAGAGTGCTTAAAACTTCCTTGTACTAATTCCAGCTTAGGAACTCAACTATAAATAATGGGACAGAAACTTGTGCAAACTGTATGGAACAACCACATTCGGAAACTATTTTTCTGCCACTTTTCTCGTCATATCTAACCTATATTACCATCAATCATTGTAAATGCGAGTACAAAATGTGATTTCAGCAGAGATAAATTCAATATGGTGTGTACATTTGACAATGATTTTAGACTTTGCACACAGTTCAATAGTGGCGGCACACTGCCGATTTTGTATCAACATTTGTTAGTTTTTAAACGCAACAGCATTAAACTTACAGTTGGTGAAACTATATCGTGCTTCGGAGTCCATGTGCTTAGAAAAGCAAAAGCAAAACCACTCAATAGATGTAAACTAGGCCTATATCATGCATAATTAGTACCATCTTATGAACCAGCGTCACTGCAGACGTCTCGTTTGTTTACATGTGAAGCGCCCTCTTTCGTTATCAACGGATGCATGAAAACTTTTTATAAAAGGTGCGCATTGTCGTTTTTATTTCATTGGACACTGAAGGTTTCACTGAACTGGCGAAGAGTCCACATAAAAGTGTTTCCAAGTCCAAAATAGATTATGTATAAAGTACAAATATCACATTTGTACATTACGAACCTAAATATGCAATGATAATTATACAATAATTATGCATTATAACGTACCTGTATCACTTTTTGGCCCCTATTTCATAATGAATCGAGCAAGGTCAGTACGCCCTTCCGACTTCTGTAGATAAGCAGAGTAAATAATAGTATCAAATGATAATAATAATATAAAATAATAATATAATATAGAACAATAACAATAATATCATATAATAATAATAATAATAATAATAATAATAAAGATTTGTAGCGCACATATCCACTCCTGCTGGGCGCTCAAGGCGCGGAAACAAAGAAAAAACATGAATACAAACAATATACAATGATATCATAGGGAGAAAATTATGTACATCAGTTGCAAACGCGTCCTGAATCCCTTCTGTGTACCACAACATTTGCCACATCGTACGAAGTAGGTCTCGGTAGATATCTAAGACGGAAGCGGCATGCAGTGCAACATGTCCAAATGCGTTGTGACTACAGTCTGCTACGACTGCTGTATTTATGTGTAAAATTAGCCGATCATGGCATTATTTTGATCGGTTGAAATGATTAACTGACAATATACTTTACCAATAATCCACGAATTGGGTTAAATTAACTTTATTGTCCTAACAGTCTTACATAAGTCTCACACAAGTCTTCCATTCTCTCAAAGAAAAAACCTTCAATGTGAAACATCTGTCATTATAGTGGATGCTTGTAAATATTCAAACATTCCTGAGTGCCCAATACGAGCGCCTGACGGTGATTGGATGTCACCAGGGTTACGCGAAAACAAACGGTAAAGGTTGACGGTTTACCATTTTAAAGTAAAAAAAGACTATTTTAAAGACTATCAAAATCTTACTAGAGATACCAAATGGTAGACCGTGTGCATGTTTCTAATGGGGTTGGGGGAAAAGTATATGGTAAAGTGGTAAACCGTTCACTTTACAGGGACCAGCCTAGGAGTCCCTTTTGAAAATTGCACGTGTGCACAACGCATGCCCGGCCCATTGCATTCCGCTGCCTATATATACTGGGGTGCAATTTTACAGTGTATTACTATTCGTCGGTGGCAAATCATTTTGACAACTGAGCAGCAGAGACAGGAAGGGAAATCGGATAACCGGGGCAAGCGAATTCGAATCGTGGAAGATGCGATACAGGTAAATTAGGTGCCTCTCTACTGACATTTTTTCTTTCTCATTCCACAGTGTGACTACAGAGTATGTTGTTGCATTTCTTATTGCCCTGTGTATGTGGTTCAAAAATGAATTGCTCAACCACAATCTGCACAACATAATGGGATGCGCCAATAAAGTATACCAAAGCATGCTGTGGTAAGGAGGGGGTAGGCTACTGCCTTGCAAAGGCTGGTACTGAAAATGGTTAATAAAGTAGCTGATTTAGCTACTGTATTCATAGTGCATTGTTTTACGATAATTGTTATTCATTATGTTTTACATACTTGACTCATTGAAGTTCAGACAAATATTGCTTGTGTTAACTGCCAACGTTTAGCTTTAATTTGACACCAGAATTATTATGTTAATTTTAGTACGGGTGGTTTCGTTCAGCTAAAGGAAAACCACTTTTGAGATAAACACATTTTAAAATTGAGCATTTTTTGTTGTTTTTCATGGTTTATCAGAGGAATTGCACGAAAAAAAAACTGGGTGAAAGATAAGAGATTAATGCCACCAAGTCCAAACAAAACTGCAAATACAAAATTCAAAACATTTTCACCCCCGTTTTTATTTTATCCGGTCATAGCGCAAAATCTGCCTGTGCGACTTGTTTATTAGTTGCCTTCACATTAATTAACCCTTTCGATCCCACGGGCTCTAAAAAGAGCCTTTGTTGTGATACGCTTCCTTCCCGTGGGCTCTAAAAGGTGCCGGGAATCGGCATGCCCTTGACGACCACGGCGACTTAAATCACCACCTGAAAATGCTTGAGTGGTTTTTGGGGTTGGCGCCCTCTATTGACAGGAATGCAGTGTATAAAAGTTTATGAAAAGAAAAGTGCGTCACTTTGCGGTTTTTGGTGCTAGCGTCCAGTTGAATTTAGTTGCAATCATGATGGAAACGGACATAAATGATGGCATTTTGGCTGAGATTTTGGCAGACAGTGGCTCAGAATCAGATGACGAAGTAATGGATGACGACGACGACGACGTTGAACTTGAAGAGGTAGGCCAAAATCACAGTAAAAATGAATAACTAATATTAATAACAGTTAACGTTACTCTTCCTGGCCCAATGGCAATGCAAATTAACGTAATTCACTTATTTTCCTAGGCTATAGCGTAAATAGCGTTAGAACTGTTGGAGTTGAGTAATGTAAATTTAGAAAATGGATCCCTTTAATAGATTGACCAAATCCCCACCCTGGACTGGGTCAAAACGTCAAGTGAAAATTTACAATTATTAGTAGTTTTTTGGTGTAATATTTGTATTAATTGTAACAGCAAGTTGATGTATATATATAGCATATAATTTTTAACATTTACCCATAAGCCGGGTCGTGGTGTTTTGCGTTTACAGGCTGATTATGCACTCTTTGTCTGAAGCTTCCAAATGAATAGCCTTGTATTCGAAAGGCCCTCATAAGTCGTATTATGCAAGAAGTTGGGTGAATTCACATTCACAATCCCACATTAAAACGAACATTTCTCGATAACGAGTTTTGGAGAGTGGATGGAATCTGCCATATTTTTTTTTCAGCACAATATTCATTTTGCGCATGACACTCTGTGGCCTGTGTTCAGATGAAGAATAGTATCATTGAGATATTGTATTTTTATTTGTATGATTTAGATTAATACTCCTTTGTTTTTCTGTTGCAGCTGACATACCAAGGTGATAGCCGACCGAGATCAAGGAGGACGACAGGAAAGTTAGATTTTGATCTGGTTGGGAAACGACGAGACCATTACGAGTGTGGGACTGTGCAGTTCACTGGAAATTCTGGCCCCCACGGCGACTTTGCCACACTGTCGGCAGTAGAGATCTTCAAGCTGTATTTTGTCAACTTGTGTGGAATATGCTCGGACGAGACTAATCGCTATCTGCAGCAAACAATAGAATCAATTCCTGATGAACAATTATCCTGGCACCCAACCAACATTCCAGAAATGATGGCATTTGTGGCACTTCTCATTGCTATGGGCATAAACAAATCCTCTCAATACAAGATGTACTGGTCGACATCTGAAATTCTTCACATCCCATTCTATCCGCCGATCATGTCCCGTAATCGGTTCAGTTCAATTCTTCGGTTCCTCCACATCTCAAATAACCAAATTCCTCGTAGAGCCTTGGCTAAACGTGGACAAACTTTCCAAAGTTCGGCCCTTGATAGAAGTCCTCGTCCAGAAGTTTCTCAACCTGTATAACCCTGCGCATGAATCTGTCTCCAGACGAGAGTATGTTGAAATTCAAGGACGCTTGAGTTTTGTTCAGTACATGCCTAACAAACCTATCAAACGGGGTATTAAAGCCTTCTCCCTGAACGAGTCCAAAACAGGATACACGTGTGCTTGGAAACTGTACACAGGAGCCGACGACACCCAAACTGTTTGTGATGCAGACGTAGATTTCAATTCATCAGACTGCCATCCACCAAACCCAACAGTTGCAGTAAAAGTCGTCATTGATCTGGTCCATGGACTTGAGAATAAGGGACACGTAATATATTGTGATAATTACTATACTAGCCCAGCTCTTGTAGCTAAACTTGCTAAACTAGGATTCGGATGTTGTGGAACTGTTCGTTACACTACACAGGGTGTAAAATAAAATGAAGAAAGGAGATGAACGATTTTTTTGGTGAAAGGTGGGCAATTGTGTATCGTTTGGCAAGACAAAAAATCTGTAACACTTCTAACTAATGTAGGCAACAGTGATTTGTCCAAAAAAGCTAATTCGGTGTAATAAGAGCACAAGTGGATTTTGTGATGTTATGAAGCCCAATTGTATTGAAGATTACAACAAAAACATGGGTGGAACTGATCTTGCCAACCAATGTTTTCAGTACTACAATCATACACACAGAAGCTTGAAATGGTGGAAAAGAGTTTTTTTCCATATGCTGAATATCTGTATTGTCAATAGCAGAGTAATATTCACCAGCATAGCAGGGAACAAAAATGTCAGTAATCTTGATTTTCGTATAGGGATTGTACAGGGCTTGCTGTTGGGTTGGGAACGTAACGCAACAAGTCAATTGAGATACCATATTCCTATTGAGTTGACAGGGCAACAGCACTATCCTGGCAAAACCCCCAATGGAAAGAAACGCGACTGCATTGTTTGCAGTAACCGAAAATTAGGCAGGCGAAACAAACAAAGATGATCTGTAAACAATGTGCACACCCTATGTGCATAGTTCCTTGCTTTGAGAAATACCACATCACTTGATTGTAAATCTATATTATTTGCCTTCAACTCCTCACAGTTCAATGTTGGGAATGGTCAGACAAGCCGCAGATTACAGTCCAAACCAACATTGAATTGGGGGTGAGGGTGGGGTGTTACATGGATTGTGATGTATTTACACTGAATACAAGTAAATGGTTCATTTCAAGTAGATAACCAAAAAATCCCCAAAATCTCATCCAAGTTGTTTTTCACATGGAAAAAAAATCTTATACCTGTACCGTATTTGCATGAAATCACCCATTTGTATTACTGTACTTTAGTGTAAATACTGATCCAAATATTTAATTGTTTTGCTTTTACACTTACAAAATCTGCAGATTAGTCCAAACCAACATTGAATTGGGGGGGGGGGGGGGGTGTTAGCATGGATTGTGATGTATTTACACTGAATACAAGTAAATGGTTCATTTCCAAGTAGATAACCAAAAACAATCCCCCAAAATCTCATCCAAGTTGTTTTTCACATGGAAAAAAAATCTTATACCTGTACCGTATTTGCATGAAATATCACCCATTTGTATTACTTTACTTTAGTGTAAATACTGATCCAAATATTTAGCTTTTGCACAATGTTTTCCTCTCTTTGTATACTCATTTTACATACAAATGAGAAATTAAACAATGTCTATTCCTGCCGTGTGAGGCACTTAATTTCAATGAAATTGTGAAAAATCCACTGGTGCTGAAGTGACATTGGGCTCCTAATTACTGTGGTAAAGAAGGTAATCTCTGCCATAACTGGCTGGTAATGAAAGGGTTAATAGAGCATGCTGTGGTAAGGAGGGCTATGCCTTACAGAAGTGGCTGGAACTGGAAAGTGTTAATAAATAGCTGATTTAGCTAATGTATTCATAGTGCATTGTTCGGTGATAATTATTATTAATGATATTTACATACTTCACTCATTGTTCAGACAAATATTGTTTGTTAACCCTCAAACCAAAAAAAAAAAAATAAATGTAGGGAAATATGTTTTTCATAGTGGCATTCATACGCGACTATCTTTCTTGAGTTGTAGGTTCTTAAAGAACCGTTTGGCTTTCCAACCAAGTTGTTCTTTTAAGAACCTACACAACTTGAAAGATATAGTCACATGGTGCCACCGCAAACTTTATCGTGTCATTCCACTATGCATAGCCTGAAGTGTTATTTATCACTAAATTACTGAGTTAGGTTATTCCTTGCAAAAGAGTGCCAAAAAAGGCTTGGTGACTTAGTCATAATTATGTCTAAATTGTAATACTTTGTGTTTTTGTGCCAAGAAATAAACACTGCATGAATAAAACGCAAATCACACCACAGTTTTTGGTTTTTATTTGCTAAATTTTTATTGTTTTGACTTCTGTTTTACATTTCCACATTTAGTGACTCCATTCTCACAAAACCATAAACAAGTCATATTTTGTTGAGATTAAGTTTCTGGTACAGATGGAAAGAGGACAACGTTTAGCTTTAAATTTGACACCAGAATTATTGTTATGTTAATTTCAGTATGGGTGGTTTCATTCAGCTAAAGGAAAACTTGAGCACTTTTTCTTGTTTTCATGGTTTATCAGAGGAATTGCAGGATTTTACCAATTGACCGATGTTTGTTCTTGTGAAAGATAAGAGATTAATGTCACTAAATCCACCCAAAACTGCAAATACTAAATTCACCAAATTTTCACCCCATTTTATTTCATCCGGTCATAGTACAAAAAATCAGCGTGTACGACTTTTTTTTGTTTTTGTTGAAACAGGTCACATTTTTTAGTTACATTAATTAATACTTACATATTTGGCATTTTTCGTTTGTTGAACTGAAATACCTAGCAGCAGGTCCAAACAAAAAGGAAAACTATTAATTACCAGGTACACCATAATTGACAATCTCTGATCCAGAAACTAAGTAATGAGTCATTTTTAAATATTTAATATCAAGGGCATTACCGTCATTTTTGGTTACACTGGGCCCAACACCAATTTTCTAAACAAAGTCTATTTTAACAATATACCCAATCCAAAAAGAAAGTCCCCTCCTTATACTTTTTGTTCTAATTCACAAACTATTGAGCACTTTTTTTTTGGGGCTTTGTTTTTGGTTGGGTGTATATCAGTTTAGTATACACCATTTGCAAACATAAAAGAACTAGTGAATTATTATGAAATACCTTACTTACTGTAAGTGAGTAACAGTCTCCAGCATCTTGTGAAATAACGGCATCATGTGCTGTGGTCCTCAAGAAATTGGAATTATGTATCAATTTTCAACGATTGCCGTCGGCAATCATTGAAAACCCAACATTTCAAACACTGACCACAAGACTACCAGAACAGCATTTTATTTTGAGGGGGAGGGGGCGGGGATTTTCAAGAATCTATGAACACAAAACTTTAAAACAGGTCACCGTCACAATATTTACTATAATATGAACCCCTAACCCATCCATGTTCGAAAATTACAGTAAAAAGCAAATGGTGTATACTACCTTAAACCGCAAAATGACAACGATTTGGACATGTTGCACATACATAAACACTGTAAGTAGACAAATGAAAAGTGGTCATGAATATTACATTTTAAATAATTCATTCAAGATGCATTATTTGACTTAATCACAGACAATGTTTTGTTCATAGTATTTCTTAATATCAATTCATAACAAACAAATTAAACTCATTGACAAATATGGCGGGGGCGCGATGTGTGTGAATCTATCATCAAATTATTTTGATTGGTTATAAATTATTTTAATAGTTTCTAGTACTGGTTTGATTTGTTAAAATTCCAACACGTGTCATTCCAGATGAACTCAACCAGAGAACCCAAAATTTGAGTTAGTCACCACGGGACCTCTGAGTTCATATGGAATGACCCATGTATACTTAACAACTTCAAACCATTTGAAAATCTTTGGTTTGAAATCGTCTTATTTGGGATGTTTAAACTATTATCCTTATTGGCTATTTTATTGGCTAAAATTTATTTGTTTTGACTTCTGTTTTACATTTCCACATTTGTGACCTACTCACAAAACCATAAACAAGTCATATTTTGTTGAAATTAAGTTTCTGGTACAGATGGAAAGAGGACAACGTTTAGTTTTAAATTTGACACCAGAATTATTGTTATATGTTAATTTCAGTATGGGTGGTTTCATTCAGCTAAAGGAAAACTTGAGCACTCTTTCTTGTTTTCATGGTTTATCAGAGGAATTGCAGGATTTTACCAATTGACCAATGTTTGTTCTTGCAAAATAAACAAAATAACAGTGAAAGATAAGAGATTAATGTCACTAAATCCACCCAAAACTGCAAATACTAAATTCACTAAATTTTCACCCCATTTTTATTTCATCCGGTCATAGCACAAAAATCAGCATGTATGACTTGTTTTTGTTGAAACAGGTCACATTTATTAGTTACATTAATTCATACTTACATATTTGCATTTTTTCGTTTGTTGAACTGAAATACCTAGCAGGTCCAAACAAAAGGAAAAACTGTTAATTACCAGTACACCATAATTGACAATCTCTGATCCAGAAACGAAGTCATGAGTAATTTTTTTAATTATTTAATATCAAGGGGCATTACCGTCATTTTTGGTTACACTGGGCCTAACACCAATTTTCTAAACAAAGTCTATTTTAACAATATACCCAATCCAAAAGAAAGTCCCTCCTGATACTTTTTTGTTCTAATTCACAAACTATTGAGCACTTTTTTTTTTTGGGGGGGGGGGGCTTTTTTTTTTGGGTGGGTTTATATAATTTTAGTATACACCCTTTGCAAAAATAAAAAAGAACGAGGGAATTATTTTGAAAAACCTTACTTGACTGTAAGTGAGTAACAGTCTCCAGCATCTTAGAAATAACGGCACATGCTAAAGCTGTGGTCCTCAAAAAGTGGAATTATGTATTATTCTTTTCAACGATTGCCGGTCGGCAATCATTGAAAACCCAACATTTTCAAACACTGACCACAAGACTACCAGAACAGCATTTTATTTTGGAGGGGATTTTCAAGAATCTATGAACACAAAACTTTAAAACAGGTCACCGTCACAATATTTACTATAATATGAACCCCTGACCCATCCATGTTCGAAAATTAAAGAAAAAGCAAAATGTTTATACTACCTTTTTAAAACGCAAAATGACAACGCATTTGGACATGTTGCACATACATAAACACTGTAAGTAGACAAATGAAAAGTGGTCATGAATATTACATTTTAAATAATTCATTCAAGATGCATTATTTGACTTAATCACAGACAATGTTTTGTTCATAGTATTTCTTAATATCAATTCATAACAAACAAATTAAACTCATTGACAAATATGTGGGGGGGCATGTGTGTAAATCTATCATCAAATTGTTTTGGATTGGTTATAAATTATTTTAATAGGTTCTAGTACTGGTTTGATTTGTTGTACCAATACGTGTCATTCGACATGAACTCAACCAGAGAACCCAACATTTGAGTTAGTCACCACGGGACCTCTTAAGAGTTCATATGGAATGACCCATGTACAATTGTAACAACTTCATACCATTTGAAAATCTTTGGTTTGAAATCGTCTTATTTGGGATGTTTAATTATTATCCTTATTGGCTATTTTCAATAGGGTATAATGAGACATCAGCTGTTTCCAGTAATCGGGCAGAAATGGACCTTGTTTTCCTTAAGATTTTGTTTAGTAACTTTTCAAGTACACAATATGTTAATGGCAAGAGCAGAATCAACTCGAGTATGCAATTGTATCAGTTTCAGACCAGTAGCAACTCACAAGAATTACTACTACTACTTTGGTCATGAGGGTAGTAATTTTAATTTAACAATAGTCATTTATAAAAATGCAATGATTGCATTGTAGTGCCTCATTTAAATCATCTTCATTAATATTATCCATAGTATGAACATGTGAAAGCAAAAGGGACATGCAGGTATATCTCTTTTTTGTTATTCTTTTGAAATTTGATATGAAAATGCAAATGTAAGTTCCACCTAACAGACATCATCTCAATCTTTGTGTTCATCTACAGAGCTACCCACTAATGTGTAAACCAAGGGCTGCTTTCCACTGCAAAAATGTGGGAGCGTCCTTATCAAAAGTTATTAGATTCTCTTGCATAATGACTCTTGGGTGCTGATATGGACTGTTTGCCCTTTCTAATAAAAGCAGCATATCATTCCAAGGCAATACTTAGCAGTACAACAAAAATCGTTAAGAAACACAAGCTCACTTCCTATTTCTGCTCCAACCCAGGCAAATGTACCTGTCACTGGATTGGTGAAGGTTTTGAATAATGTTATATATTTAATGAATTCAATCGAAAAGCTTTTGCCACACCATTTGCTGGCCCGGTTATCTTATATTTCTGTATTTCCTCTCCCCATATGTCCGATACAAATGTACTTACCTGTATCTCAATCTTTATTTTGAATCAATATTTCGAGCACATTGTGCACAGCTACTCCATTGCAATTATTACAGCCAGACTGGGCAGTTTGTAAGAAGGAGTTCAACTTCACGTGGAGAGTAGCCCGTGTAGCTCCCATGCATTCTGTGAAAACATAATTTGAGACAAAGTCCGTATTATAAATAATGACTGAGATTTGGATTATATTTGACACTTGGTAGTCAGGGGAAATGAAGGGAAGTGGGTAAGGTCTTCCTCAAAAAGTTAAAAGTAACAAAGCAAACAGGGACAATAGAGGGTCTACGACTGCAGGTATCTACAAAGTCGAGTGAGTGGGTGGGTAAAACAACAATGCATTTCTTGGCCGTGCACGGACAAGGAGAATATACAATGAATTGCAACCACGCGATACAGTGTTAGACAAATTATGTACAAGCCATGTTTTGCACAATAATAGAAGAGAGTGCTTAAAAACTTCCCTTGTACCTAAATTCCAGCGCTTAGGAACTCAACTATACAATAATGGGACAGAAACTTGTGCAAACTGTATAAGGAAACAAACCACACTCGGAAACTATTTTTCCGCCACTTTTCTCTCGTCAGTATCTAACCTATATTACCATCAAATCATTGTAAATGCGAGTACAAAATGTGATTTCAGCAGAGATAAATTCAATATGGTGTGTAACATTTGACAATGATTTCGAGACCCCTCGTAGACTTTGCATCACAGTTCAATAGCGGCGGGCGTAACACCTGCCGATTTTGTATCAACATTTGTTAGTTTTTAAACGCAACAGCATTAAACTTTACAGTTGGTGAAACTATATCGTGCTTCGAGTCCATATGTGCTTAGAAAAGCAAAAGCAAAACCACTCAATAGATGTGTAAAACTAGGGCCTATATCATGCATATAATTAGTACCATCTATAAGAACCAGCGTCACTGCAGACGTCTCAAGTTTGTTTACATGTGAAGCGGCCCCTCTTCGTTACTTCAACGGATGCATGAAAACTTTTTATAAAAAGGTGCGTATTGTCGTTTTTATTTCATTGGACACTGAAGGTTTCACTGAACTGGCGAAGAGTCCACATGCTAAAAGTGTTTCCAAGATCCGTAAATAGATTATGTATAAAGTACAAATATCACATTTGTACATTACGAACCTGAATATGCAATGATAACTATATAATAATTATGCATTATAACGTACCTGTATCACTTTTTGGCCCTATTTCATAATGAATCGAGCAAGGTTACAGTACGTCCTTCCGACTTCTGTGTAGAGATAAGCAGAGTAAATAATAGTATCAAATGATAATAATAATTAAAATGTCAATAATATAATATAGAACAATAAACAATAATATCATATAATAATAATAATAATAATAATAATAATAAGATTTAGTATGCTACATTATCCATTCTTCAAGGCGCCCGGGCGCTCAAGGCGGAAACAAAGAAAACATGAATACAAACAATATACAATGATATCATAGGAGAAAATTATGTACATCAGTTGCAAAACGCTGTCCTGAATCCTTTCAGTACCAAATTAACAACATTTAAGCCACATCGTACGAAGTAGGTCTCGGTAGATATCTCAAGACGGAAGCGGCATGCAGTGCAACATGTCCAAACAGTGTTGTGACCTACAGTCCGGTGCTACGACTGCGTTGTATTATATGTGTAAAAATTAGCCGATCATGGTGCATTATTTTGATCGGTTGAAATGATTAACTGACAATATACTCTTACCAATAATAATCCACACGAATTACAGCAATTAACTTTATTGTCTCTAACAGTCTTACATAAGTCTCAATAATACGTCTTCCATTCTCTCAAAGAAAACCTTCAATGAAAACATCTGTCAATATAGTGGATGCTTGTAAATATTCAAACATTCCTGAGTGCCCAATACGAGCGCCTGACGGTGATTGGGATGTCACCACTGTGGTTACGCGAAACAAACGGTAAAGGTTGACGGTTTACCATTTTAAAGTAAAAAAAAGACTATTTTAAAGACTATCAAAATCTTCACTAGAGATACCAAAATGGTAGACCGTGTGCATGTTTCTAATGGGGTTGGGGGTGAAAGTATATGGTAAAGTGTGGTAAACCGTTCACTTTACAGGGGACCAGCCTAGAGTCCCTTTGAAAAATTGCACGTGTGCACAACGCATGCCTGGCCTCATTGCATTCCGCTGCCTATATATACTGGGGTGCAATTTTTACAGTGTATTACTATTCGTCGGTGTGGCAAAATCATTTTGACAACTGAGCAGCAGAGACAGGAAGTAAATGGGGATAACTGGGGGCAAGGAATTCGAATCGTGGAAGATGCGACAGGTAAATTAGGTGCCTCTCTACTGACATTTTTTTTTCTCAATTCCACAGAGTGACTACAGACCATGTTGTACTTCTTATTGCCCCCGTATGTGTATGTGGTTCAAAATGAATTGCTCAACCACAATCTGCACAACATAATGGATGCGCCAATAACAAGTATACCAAAGCATGCTGTGGTAAGGAGGGGTAGGCTACTGCCTTGCAAAGGCTGGTACTGAAAATGGTTAATAAAGTAGCTGATTTAGCTACTGTATTCATAGTGCATTGTTTTACGATAATTAGTTATTCATTATGTTTTTACATACTTGACTCATTGGAAGTTCAGACAAATATTGCTTGTGTTAACTGCACAACGTTTAGCTTAATTTTAATTTGACACCAGAATTATTATTATGTTAATTTTTAGTACGGGTGGTTTTGTTCAGCTAAAGGAAAACCACTTTTGAGATAAACATTATTTTAAAAATTTTAGCATTTTTTTGTTGTTTTTCATGGTTTATCAGGAGGAATTGCACGAAGAAAAAAACTGGTGAAAAGATAAGAGATTAATGCCACCAAGTCCAAACAAACTGCAAAATACAAAATTCAAAAAATTTTTCACCCCTGCTTTTTATTTTATCCGGTCATAGCGCAAAAACTGCCTCCAAAGGACTTGTTTATTAGTTGCCTCTCACATTAATTAACCCTTTCGATCCCACGGGCCTCTAAAAAAGCCTTTGTTGTGACAGCTTCCCTTCCCGTGGGCTCTAAAAGGTGCCGGAATCGGCATGCCCTTGACGAACCACGGCGACTTAAATCACCACCTGAAAATGCTTGAGTGGTTTTGTGGGGTTGGCGCCTCTATTGACAGTGTGGAATGCAGTGTAGCAAAAGTTTATGAAAAGAAAAGTGCGTCACTTTGCGGTTTTTATGGAAAGCTAGCGTCCAGTTGAATTTAGTTGCAATCATGATGGAAACGACATAAATGATGGCATATTTTTGGCTGAGATTTTGGCAAGACAGTGGCCCAGAATCAGATGACGAAGTAATTGGATGACGACGACGACGACGTTGAACTTTGGAAGAGGTAGGCCAAAATCACAGTAAAAAAATAACTAACTAATATAATAATAACAGTTAACGTTACTCTTTCCTGGCCCAATGGCAATGCAAATTAACGTAATCACTCACTTATTTTCCTAGGCTATAGCGTGCAAATAGCGTTAGAACCGTTGGAGTTGAGTAATGTAAATTTAGAAAATGGATCCCTTTATTAGGATTGACCAAATCCCCACCCCTGACTGGGTCAATAAAACGTCAAGTGAAATGTACAATTATTAGTAGTTTGTTGGGGTAATATTTGCATTCATTGAAACAGCAAGTTGATGTATAGATATAGCATAGAAATTTTTAACATTTACCCCTGTTAGCCGGTCGTGTTGTTTAGCTGCTAGCACAGGCTGAAAATGCACTTTAGTCTGAAGCTTCCCAAAAGAATAGTTTGTATTGCGAAAGGCCCTATGGCAGTCGTGTATTATGGCAAGAAGTTGGGGGAATTCACATTCACAATCCCACATTAAAACGAACATTTCTCGATAACGAAGTTTTGAGAGTGGATGGAATCTCGATATATTTTTTTTTCAGCATAATATTCATTTTGCGCATGACCCCTGTGGCCTGTAGTGTGCACATGCAGCAAAGTAGCATTGAGATATTGTATTTTACAAAGGTATGATCGATCGAGATTAATCTCCTTTGTTTTTTCTGTTGCAGCCGACCTACCACCAAGGTGATATAGCCGACCGAGATCATGAGGACCGACAGGAAAGTTGATTTCGATTCATCTGGTTGGGAACGACGAATGACCATTACGAGTGTGGGACTGTGCAGTTCACTGGAAATTCTGGCCCCACCCGGCGACTTTGCCACACCGTCGGCGGTAGAGATCTTCGTTGTATGCATTTTGTCAACTTGTGTGGAATATGCTCGTCGACGAGACTAATCGCCGCGCAGCAAACAACAGAATCAATTCCTGATGGAACAATTATCCTGGCACCCAACCAACATTCCAGAAAATGATGGCATTTGTGGGCACTTTCATTGCTAAGGGCATAAACAAATCCCTTCCCAATACAAGATGTACTGGTCGACATCTGAAATTCTTCACATCCCATTCTATCTGTCGATCATGTCCCCGTGAATCGGTTCAGTTCAATTCTTCGGTTCCTCAACATCCTCTCAAATAACCAAATTCCTCGTAGAGAGTTTGGCTAAACCGGGACAAACTTTTCCAAAGTTCGCCCTTTGATAGAAGTCCTCATTCCAGAAGTTTTCTCAACCTGTATAACCCTGCGCAGAATCTGTCTCCAGACGAGAGGTATGTTGAACTAAGTGATTAAGGACGCTGAGTTTTGTTCAGTACATGCCTAACAAACCTATCAAACGGGTGTATTAAAGCCTTCTCCTCTGAACGAGTCCAAAACAGGATAATACACGGTGTGCTTGGAAACTGTACACAGGGAGCCGACGACACCCAAACCGTTTGTGATGCAGACGTAGATTTCAATTCATCAGACCGCCATCCACCAAACCCAACAGTTGCAGGAAAAGTCGTCACGATTCGGGTCCATGGACTTGAGAATAAATGGACACGAATATGTGGATAATTACTAAGGCCAGCTCAGCTCTTGTAGCTAAACTTGCTAAACTAGATTCGGATGTTAGGAACTGTTCGTTACACCACACAGGAATACCCCAGGCCGCAAAACCCAAAAAACCATAAATGAAGAAAGGAGATGACCCATTTTTTGGGGGTAGGGTGGCAATTGTGTATCGTTTGGCAAGACAAAAAATCTGTAACACTTTTAACTAATGTAGGTACCACTGATTTGTCCAAAAAGCAAATTCGGTGTAATAAAAGCACAAAGTGGATTTTGTGATGTTATGAAGCCCAATTATTGAAGATTACAACAAAAACATGGGTGGGAACTGATCTTGCCAACCAATGTTTTCAGTACTGCTAACCATACACACAGAAGCTTGAAAATGGTGGAAAAAGAGTTTTTTCCATATGCTGAATATCTGTATTGTCAATAGCAAAGAGTAATATTCACCAGTTAGCAGGAACAAAAAATGTCAGTAATCTTGATTTTCGTATAGGATTGTACAGGGCTTGCTGTTGGGTTGTGTACCCCAATGTTTCAACTGAGATAACAGCATTCCTATTGAGCTGACAGGGCAACAGCACTATCCCGGCAAAACCCCTCAATGGAAAGAAACGCGACTGCATTGTTTGGCAGTAACCTGAAAACTAGGTAGGCGAAAACAAACAAAGATGATCTGGTAAATGTACCAATCTATGCATAGTCTCTTGCTTTGAGAAATACCATCACCTGATTGTAAAACTATATTATTTAGCCAATTTTCTCTCTGCTCAATGTTGGGAATGGTCAGACAAGCCGCAGATTACAGTCCAAACCAACATTGAATTGGGGGGGGGGGGGGTGTTAGCAATTATTTTGATGTATTTACACTGAACACAAGTAAATGGTTCATTTCCGCAGATAACCAAAAAAATCCCCAAAAATCTCATCCAAGTTGCTTTTCACATGGAAAAATCTTATACCTGTAAATTGTATTTGCATGAAATCACCCATTTGTATTACTTTACTTTAGTGTAAATACTGATCCCAAAAGTTTAATTGTTTTGCTTTACACTTACAAAATCTGCAGATTAGTCCAAACCAACATTGAATTTTGGGGGGGTTAGCATGGATTGTGATGTATTTACACTGAATACAAGTAAATGGTTCATTTCGAAGTAGATAACCAAAACAATCCCCAAAAATTCATCCAAGTTGTTTTCACATGGAAAAAGTAACTTATACCTGTACTGTATTTAAGGAAATATCACCCATTTGTATTACTTTACTTTAGTAAAATACTGGATCCCAAAATATTTAGCTTTTGCACAATGTTTTCCTCTCTTTTGTATACTCATTTTTACATACAATGAGAAAGTTAAAACAATGTCTATTCCTGCCGTGTGAGGGAAGACTTCAATGAAACAGAAAAATCCACTGGTGCCAAAAGTGACATTAGTCCTCAATTACTGTGGTAAAGAAGGCACCCCGCCATAACTGGCTGTGTAATGAAAGGGCTATTAGAGCGTTGTGGTAAGGAGGGCTGCTGCTCATGTATATGGCTTGAACTGGAAAGTGTTTAAATAACAGCTGATTTAGCTAATGTATTCATAGTGCATTGTTCGGTGATAACATTATTAATGATATTTACATACTTCACTCATTGTTCGTGACAAATATTGTTTGTTAACCCTCAAAACCAAAAAAAATAAAAATAAATGTAGGAAATATAGCCATAGTGGCATCATGACTATCTTTTCTGAGGTTAGCTCAAAGAACCGTTTGAGTTTCCAAACGTTGTTCTTTAAGAACCTACACAACTTGTGAAAGATATTAGTCACATGGTGCCACCGCAAACTTTATCGCAGTTATTCCACCATGCATGGCCTGAAGTGTTATTTTATCACTAAATTACTGAGCAGGGTTATTCCTCGCAAAAAGAGTGCCAAAAGGCTTGGTGACTTAGTCATAATTATGTTCAATTGTAATACTTTGTGTTTTGCCAAGAAATAAACACTGTGATGAATAAACAACGCACACTGTCAGTTTTTGGTTTTTATTTGCCAAATTTTTATTGTTTTGACTTCTGTTTCATTTCCACATTTAGGACCTACTCTCACAAAACCATAAACAAGTCATATTTTGTTGAGATTAAGTTTCTGGTACATGGAAAGAGGACAACGTTTATTTTTAAATTTGACACCAGAATTGTTGTTATTTAAGACTGGTATGGTGGTTTCATTCAGCTAAAGGAAAACTTGAGTACTTTTTTCTTGTTTTCATGGTTCATCAGAGGAATTGCAGGATTTACCAACTGACCGATGTTTGTTTTGCAAAATAAACAAAATAACACGGTGAAAAGATAAGAGATTGTATGTCACCAATCCACCCAAACTGCAAATATACTAATTAGCCAAAATTTTCACCCCATTTTATTTCATCCGTCATAGTACAAAAATCAGCGCAGGCGATTTTTGTTTTTGTTGAAACAGTCACATTTATTAGTTACATTAATTAATACTTACATATTTTACTTTTTTCGTTTGTTGAACTGAAATACCTAGCAGCAGGTCCAAACAAAAAAGGAAAACTGTTAATTACCAGTACACCATAATTGACAATCTCTGATCCAGAAACCAAGATGAGCTTCAAATATTTAATACTGCAAGGACAACGCCATTTGGGTTACACTGGGCCCAACATCCCAAATTTTCTAAACAAAGTTCATTTAACAATATACCCAATCCAAAAGAAAGTCCTCCCTTATACTTTTTGTTCTAATTCACAAACTATTGAGCACTTTTTTTTTTTTGGGGGCTTTGTTTTTGGTTGGGGTTGTATATCAGTTTAGTATACAACTATTTGCAAACATAAAAAAAGAACTAGTGAAATTATTATGAACACCTTACTTTACCGTAAGCGAGTAACAGTCTCCAGCATCTTTGTGAAATAACGCGTAAGTGCTGTGCCGTGGGCCTCTTGTGAAATTGAATTATGTATCGATTTTCAACGGGCTGCCGCCGGCAATCATTGGAAAAAAACCCGATTTTCAAACACTGACCACAAGACTACCAGAACAGCATTTTATTTTGGAGGGGGGAGGGGGAGGGGATTTTTCAAGAATCTATGCACCACAAAACCCTAAACAGGTCACCGTCACAATATTTACTAGTATTATGAAACCTCAACCATCCATGTTCGAAAACAGTAAAAAGTAAATGGTGTATACTACCTTTTTTAAAACCGCAAAATGACAACGCATTTGACATGTTGCATACATATCACCGGGGTAGACAAACGAAAAGTGGTCATGAATATTACATTTAAATAATTCATTCAAGATGCATTATTTGACGTAATCACACGACAATGTTTTGTCTAAGTATATTTAATATCAATTCATAACAAACAAATTAAACTCATTGACAAATATGGCGAAGCATGGATGTGTGTGAATCATCATCAACTATTTTTGGATTGGTTATAAATTATTTTAATAGTTTCAGTACTGGTTTGATTTGTTAAAATTCTGATACGTGTCATTCCAGCAGATGAAATCAACCAAGAACCCAAAATTTGAGTTAGTCACCATCGGGACCTCTAAGGAGTTCATATGGAATGACCCATGTACACTTAACAACTTCAAACCATTTGAAAATCTTTATTTGAAATCGTCTTATTTGGGATGCTTATTATTATCCTTATTACTATTAATATTAAATTTATTTGTTTTGACTGTTTTTACATTGTTCACATTTAGACCTAATTTCACAAAACCATAAACAAGTTACATTTTTGTTGAAATTAAGTTTCTGGTACAGATGGAAAGAGGGACAACGTTTAGTTTTGAATTTGACAATCAGAATTATTGTTATATGTTAATTTCAGTATGGGTGGTTTCATTCAGTTAAAAGGGAAAAAACTTGAGCAATTCTTCTGTTTTCATGGTTTATCAGAGGAATTGCAGGATTTTCACCAATTGACCCAATGTTTGTTCTGCAAAAATAAAACAAAAAATAACACGGTGAAAGATAAGAGATTAATGTCACTAAATCCACCCCAAAACTGCAAAAAACTAAATTCATAAATTACCACCACCCCATTTTATTTCATCCCGGTCATAGCAATAAAAATCAGTATGTGCGACTTGTTTTGTTTTCATGGAAACAGGTCACATTTATTAGTTACATTAATTCGCTACTTACATATTTGCATTTTTTTCATGAGTGAACTGAAATACCTAGCAGCAGGTCCAAACAAAAGGAAAACTGTTAATTACCAGTACACCATAATTGACACCCTGATCCAGAACTAAGTAATGAGTCATTTTTTTAAAATATTTATCAAGGGGCACACTGGCCATTTTTGTTACACTGGGCCCAACACCAATTTTTCTAAACAAAGTCTATTTTAACAATATACCCAATCCAAAAAGAGTCCCTCCTTATACTCTTTTTGTTCTAATTCACAAACTATTGGTTAACTTTTTTCTTTTTTGGGGGCTTTGTTTTTGTTGGGTGTATATCTGCTTAGTATAACACCATTTGCAAAAACATAAAAAAGAACTAGTGAATTATTATGAACACCACTTTCTGACTGTAAGTGAGTAACAGTCTCCAAGTATCTTGTGAAATAATGCACATGCTGTGCTGTGGTCCTCAAGAAAAAGTGGAATTATGTATAACTTTCAACGATTGCCGGCCGGCAATCCTTGGAAAACCCCAACATTTTCAAACACGGACCACAAGACTCCCAGAACAGCATTTTATTTGAGGGGGGGATTTTCATGAATTTATGAACACAAAACTTTCAAACAGGTCACCGCCACAATATTTACTATAATATGAATCCCCTAACCCATCCATGTTCGAAATTACAGTAAAAGCAAATGGTATACTACCTTTTTAAACCGCAAAATGACAACGTGATTTGGACATGTTGCAATATACATAAACACTGTAAGTAGACAAAATGAAAAGTGGTTATGAATATTACATTTTAAATAAATTTATTCAAGATGCATTATTTGACTTTAATCACAGACAATGTTTTGTTCATAGTATTTCAATATCAATTCATAACAACAAATTAAACTCATTGACAAATATGTGGCGGGGGGTGCATGTGTAAATCTATCATCAAATTGTTTTTTTTTGGATTACATAATTATTTAATAGGTTCTAGTACTGGTTTGATTTGTTAAAATTTAAATTTTTAAATTCGACGAACTCAACCAGAACCCCAAATTTAAATTTTAACCCCGGGGCCTCTCAAATTCATATGGAAACCCATGTCTTGTAACAACTTCATACCATTTGAAAATTTTGGGTTTTAAATCGTCTTTTTTGGGATGTTTAATTATTATCCTTATTATTTTTTTCACTAGGGGATAATGAGACATCGGGTGTTTCATTCGGGGAAATATTGTTTTCCCCTTAAAATTTTGTTTTCTTTAAATTTTAAAATGTTTGGGACAGAATCAACCGGGTATGCAATTGTATCAGTTTGTGGGCCAGTAGCAACTCCAAAATTCTACTACTTTGGTCTGAGGGTGTAATTTTTTTAACAATATATTTTTAAAAAGCAATGATTGATTGTATCCCCCATTTTAAAACATCTTCTTTTTATCCAGTATGAAAAGCAAAAGGGACACAGGTTTTCCTTTTTTTATTCTTTTTTTGTAGAAATGCAAATGTGTTCCACCTAACGACATCATCTCAATCTTGTGTTCATCACAGAGCCACCACTAATGTAAAAAAGTTTCCACTGAAAAAGTGGGGCGCCTTATCAAAAAGTTAGATCTCTTGCATTGACTCTTGGGTGCTGATATGGACTGGCCCTTCTAATAAAGCAGCATATCATTCCCAAAATATTTCCCCGTACAACAAAATTTAAAAACACAACTCATTTTTTCTGCTCCAACCCCGGCAAATGTACCTGCCGGATTGGTGAAGGGTTTTTTAATTTTTTAATAATTAATCAAAATTTTTCCCCAATTTGCTGGCCCCGGGTTTTCTTTTGTTTCTGTTTTCCCCTCCCCTATCGTAACAAATGTTTCACCTATCTCAATTTTATTTTGAATCAATATTTCTGACACAGGGGCTACTCCCTTGCAATTACAGCCAGACTGGGCAGTTGGGAGTTCAATTTATAAGTGGCCTTGGGTCCCATGCATTCTGTGAAAACATAATTTGAGACATCCAATAAAAGACTGATTGGATTATTTGAACTTGGTAGTCAGGGTGGAAGGGGGTGGGGGGTCTTTAAAGTTAAAACAAACAAAAAAGGGACAATAGAGGTCTACTCGGGGTTTACAAAACCAGTAGGGGTGGGTAAAAAAAAATGCATTTTTTGGGTGCGGGCGGGGGAAAAATGGTGCAATCACGTGACAGTCAAATTATTTCCCCAAAAGTTTTGCACAAGAAAATTAAAAAACTAATTCCCGCTTAGGAACTAACATAAATAATGGGACGAAAAGTAAAAATGTGGAACAACCTTGAAAAAATTTTTCTGCCATTTTCCGTCATATCAACCTATATTACCATCAATATTAAATCAGTACAAAATTTATTTCAGCAGAGATAAATTTAATATGGTGTGTTTATTTGACAATGATTTCTGAGACCCTCGTAGACTTTGCACACAGTTCAATAGTGGCGGACACTGCCGATTTTGTATCAACATTTGTTAGTTTTTAAACGCAACAGCATTAAACTTACAGTTGGTGAAACTATATCGTAGCTTCGGAGTCCATGTGCTTAGAAAAGCAAAAGCAAAACCACTCAATAGATGTAAACTAGGCCTATATCATGCATAATTAGTACCATCTTATGAACCAGCGTCACTGCAGACGTCTCGTTTGTTTACATGTGAAGCGCCCTCTTTCGTTATCAACGGATGCATGAAAACTTTTATAAAAGGTGCGCATTGTCGTTTTTATTTCATTGGACACTGAAGGTTTCACTGAACTGGCGAAGAGTCCACATAAAAGTGTTTCAAGTCCAAAATAGATTATGTATAAAGTACAAATATCACATTTGTACATTACGAACCTAAATATGCAATGATAATTATACAATAATTATGCATTATAACGTACCTGTATCACTTTTGGCCCCTATTTCATAATGAATCGAGCAAGGTCAGTACGCCTTCCGACTTCTGTAGATAAGCAGAGTAAATAATAGTATCAAATGATAATAATAATATAAAATAATAATATAATATAGAACAATAACAATAATATCATAATAATAATAATAATAATAATAATAAAAGATTTGTAGCGCGACATATCCACCCTGCTGGCGCTCAAGGGGAAACAAAGAAAAACATGAATACAAACAATATACAATGATATCATAGGAGAAAATTATGTACATCAGTTGCAAACGCGTCCTGAATCCTTCTGTGTACCACAACATTTGCCACATCGATACGAAGTAGGTCTCGGTAGATATCTAAGACGGAAGCGGCATGCAGTGCAACATGTCAAATGCGTTGTGACTACAGTCTGCTCGACTGCTGTATTTGTGTAAAATTAGCCGATCATGGCATTATTTTGATCGGTTGAAATGATTAACTGACAATATACTTTACCAATAATCCACGAATTGGGTTAAATTAACTTTATTGTCCTAACAGTCTTACATAAGTCTCACACAAGTCTTCCATTCTCTCAAAGAAAAACCTTCACTGTGAAAAATCTGTCATTAGAGTGGATGCTTTTATATATTCAAACATTCCTGAGTGCCCTATACGAGCGCCTGTCGGTGATTGGATGTCACCAGGGTTACGCTTATACAAACGTTAAAGGTTTACGGTTTACCATTTTAATGTAAAAAGACTATTTTAAAGACTATCAAAATCTTACTAGAGATACCAAATGGTAGACCGTGTGCATGTTTCTAATGGGGTTGGGGAAAAGTATATGGTAAAGTGGTAAACCGTTCACTTTACAGGACCAGCCTAGAGTCCTTTTGAAAATTGCAGTGTGCACAACGCATCCCGGCCCATTGCATTCCGCTGCCTATATATACTGGGTGCAATTTACAGTGTATTACTATTCGTCGGTGGCAAATCATTTTGACAACTGAGCAGCAGAGACAGGAAGGAAATCGGATAACCGGGGCAAGCGAATTCGAATCGTGGAAGATGCGATACAGGTAAATTAGGTGCCTCTACTGACATTTTTTCTTTCTCATTCCACAGAGTGACTACAGACCATGTTGCATTTCTTATTGCCCTGTGTATGTGGTTCAAAATGAATTGCTCAACCACAAT
>CM055817.1:63348321-63376883 GCA_029582265.1 Zoroaster sp. YZ-2022 | reverse complement strand
TTAAAGCACAGGCAGCCATTTTAAATTTGGTAGCAGCCATCTTGTTTTTCTTAAGTTAATGTGAATTTACAATTTCTCCGAATTTAGAGCAAGAGAGTGACCTAAAATACAACTAAAATCTACAAGATTACCACCTGTTGTACGTGTTATTCTGATGGCATTTCATGTAACATTGGCGGCCATATTGGATTTATGGCAGCCATCTTGAATTTCATAGCAGCTTTTGTGAGCCCATCACTTCCTCGATTTCCAAATTGCAAGAATTGCATCAAGTAACATCCCAACTAACAAAAATTTGCTTCCTGTCAAATTTTACTGTTGAAATAGGCTAATCCATGTAGAAATGGCCGCCATCTTGGTTAAAGCTTGTTTTACTTACGTTTTCGAGAATTTTACCTTAGATACCACCAAAAAGACAACAATATTTATTTTCTGAGACAACCCCTTGCCCTGATAGGCCAAAGTATGTGCAAATGGCGGCCATATTGGACTGAAGCCGTTTGTGTGAAATGCTGACATTTTGGCGAGGGTCACCCCTGCTCATTTTATTCAGCACCCTTCAATTGTATAGAAACCACCTTCAAACCTTGGTCCCCGCATACTTGTCACGGGACCTACACGTTTTGCCTCTACTAATGGTACGAAAAATTAGCTGGCTCATGGACTAACAGCATCTAGTATATTTAGAATGAGGTAGACTCTGGGGATGAGGTTGATACTAATAATAATAATAATAATAATGTGTGGACTTATATTGCGCACGTATCCACCAACTGAGTGGTGCTCAAGGCGCATTATATTATTACCCCTGCTCATAAGGCTCATAAGGCTCATAAATCATTCCTGAAACCATCTCAGCTCCCTGGGGAGTATACAGCTCAATTGCTGCCATTACAGCGCATATAGGGCTAATCAACCAACTCTGCCCTCACAGGTACCCATTTAATCCCTGGGAGGAGAGAAGCAATTATGGTTAAGTGTCTTGCTCAAGGACACAAGTGTCACGGCCGGGATTCGAACCCACATTCTGCTGCTAACACCAGAACTTGAGTCCAGTAAGCTAGACCGCTCGGCCACGACACTCCACTGTATTGTTGAAACGTTTTGTAATTAGTTCTTGGGGTGTGGATAAGTCTAATTGTGTTTGCGTAAAAAAAGCCAGTTGTGTAGAATTTCATCATCATCATCATTTAGACCGTGTTCATCCAGTGTAGGATGTAGCCCTCCTCATGTATGCCCTTCATCTCTATAATTCTATTTTGTCTGGGTTTTCTCCTTTTCTCTGTAGTCTTTTTGTCCATCTATTATCTTTTCTTCGGGCAACGTGTCCAGCCCATCTCCATTTTGTCTGTTTTACTGTCCTTATGATGTCTCTATCCCCAGTATTCTTGCGTATTTTCGTGTTCCTGACTTTGTCTCTGATTGAGATGTGAAGCATTTGTCTTTCCATTGATCAAACACCCTTCTCCTCGGAGCCATTGGTATGTTCTTGCATTGTGCCGCCCCCGTATTTTCTGTAATCGATGTTCATGAAACTATCGATCTGTCGAATGAGGCCATGAAAACTTCCAGGTCACTGTTAGGTCACCGTTAGGGGCGCTATACCCTTTTTGGTAATGTTTCTTAATTCTTGGTCAAAAATAGCATTTTCCCCATAACTTAATTTTCATTCGATGGCCATGAAATTTGGCACATAAGTTGTCTTCAGTACAAGCAACAATGTGACATCACTTAGATCACTATAACCAACATTTTGGGTCATTTTGTTCCAAAAACATTATTTAAAAAATTACCCAATATATGATTTTTTTTAGCAAAAGTACATTAAAGATACATTAAATTTTATAGACAACAAGTCCCATTGACTGAACATAACTGTACGCAACACATTGACCAATCAAAATACAGGGATAGCTGATCGCACCACTGGTCAGTGAATGAGCTGGAGTTATTGACAATGAAACCGTCTAGACTGATTACACAATGACCGCTAATGCACTCACACAGTTGGTGTCAAAGGAATATAATTTAAACCGTATACTTGGTGAACCGTTACAATATTCTTAAGATATAAACAAACACAAAACAAGTGAAGTTTGACTTCACATGAATGCATAGCACGGGCAAATGCGTTTACCAAGCTTCGGGCATAGCCGCATAATAACGATAAAATACTGTGTTGGGATAAATTGGTTTGAAATGTTACACAAGAATAATTGTTGACATGATTTAATTATAAAACCATCAACAGGACAAACAACGGGAATATATAACTGCTAGGACACTAGATCAAATAGAGGCTGGTAGGTAAACAGACTGAGAACAAGCGTGATGATTATTGGCTTGCGTTCTGATGGTTTGGCAACTGGTAAAAGTAATTGATTGATTAACTTGTACTGAAAGATGATGTTGAATGAAGAGCATTGCACTAATTTCAAACCCATGTTGGTCCCCATCAATTTCACTTATCCTCATTATTAAGTACAACATGAAGCTTTATTCAAATCATTTCAAGTTTACGCAACGTTCATATATAAGAGACAAATCGTTCACACAAGACCACTGATCAACTGTAATTAAACCATTTTATTTTATACACAATTCATGCCAGGCCTATGATGAACATATGGAAATGTATTCAAATATTTAAAACAAATCGAATACTCGTTATCATTATTCATTATTCGAATAATGGCAGAGGATTGTATTTGTAATATTATACCGTATCGATTAACTAGTGGTGCTCGTTGCAGGAAACTGTTGGTATTTATTTAATAACAAAATTGCCAAGGTTCATGGAAGAGCAGACATATCCCGGCTCTTGGGCGGCAATCCGGCCGATCTTTCATTCTTTTTCTCTTCAAACAACAGGATACTACAAATCAAGCAAAGATTACAAACACTTCATTATTAAGAGTGCTGTAGCGAGCTCGAACTAATGGTGATTCGACCGAACGTCGATCTAGCGAAGAAGCAAGTATAGTCAAACAAAATTACAACAACTAACAACTTCTATAGCTGTTGGTATTACACCAACGATCCTTTTTTCCGATATTTTAGAAAAGCATGACTTCGCAAAAGCCAAAAAAATTGAAAGAACGAACAGAAGAACGATCAAAAGGTTTCGTTGCAGACTTCGTTTTTTCCCGAGATAGCACACTCCCGGAAGCAGGGGAGGAGGGAAGAGGGATCACGCCACAAACTGCAGAAATTACTTTAGATCTAGAACTAGATGTCCGCTGTGAAACAACCAATGCACAAATACCAATGCACAGATACCAATGCACAGATACCATTGCCAAGTACAATCATAATTATTCGTCATTTGAATAATTGTTACTCACATTTTAAGGATGCTGTTTTTGTTGCCCAGCATCATCTCAATGAACTCGTTGTAGTTGATAGTCCCAGAATTGTTTGTGTCTACCTCTACAATCATCTTTTTAAGCTCCAAATGTGTTTTCGCTTGGCCGAGCTTTTCCATCATGTTCTTAAGTTCATATAAATCTATGATTGAGAAAATAATGGCCATGATTGAAATGAAGTCTTTCCCCTTTCAAATGACCACAGTTAATCAGGCATTCGAAAGATACAATACTTCGTAATGAGGATTAATGGCAATGCGATTGTTACGATACAGTCAGTCAGTCAGTCAGTCAGTCAGTCAGTCAGTCAGTCAGTCAGTCAGTCAGTCAGTCAGTCAGTCAGTCAGTCAGTCAGTCTCTGTCTCTCTCCAAAGGATCACTGCCTGTAGTAATTTTGAAACGTATCGAATATTGAACGTGAACTACCAAGCAGGGTTTTCAGTATCTCCAATCAAAATTTACGCTTACCAATGTCGCCTGAATTATCTTGGTCGAACTCTATGAACTTGGCTGCAATGAAGGACAAAAAAATATAATTATGTGCTTTTTCTCCCACATCAAACAAACTAATGAGACTTTTAAAACATTGTTTATGTCAAACAATACTTATTGTGAGGTATAGATCAATAATATATCAGTCGTTCAAACACTGCTTCTTGTGGTGATTTCCCCAACCGAAACACCAATTGTGTAACACTGTGATAGACTGCCGCTATAATTCTCCTGAGGTTATATATAATGCTGTATGACACACAATACTGATATAAGTCTATTATAATAGTTTAAATGTTATTTGCATAATATGTCAGATATAGATATAATCTCTAATTATGATTTCATGAGTGCATTATGAAAATAAACAAACGAACTAACACATGGATAGCTTTGTAACGTGGTTTATTTCCTGGGTTTTCCTTACTTTCTATTGCAAAACGCCTGACAGAAAAGTACCAGAGAGCAATCAGATTATTTAAGAGTTACATTAACTACTGCTTTATTACAACTCTCATAACACGTCTTGTCACAACAAGCTTTAATCAAACTCTGCCCATATACCACACAACTGCCTATAACAAGGCGGAAACAAGGCGATCGATTTTACAGTGACGCCAATTCAGTCCATTCATGAAACTTCCAGAGTCAGTTCAACTAGAGTTCATAGCTAGCGATCCATTGTTCCATGCTCCGGCGGCAGTCTGGAATATTCCGGCGGCCGTCTGGAAGGTTCCCCGCCGGCTGTCTGGACAGTACCGGCCGTACCGTCACAAAACTATGTCACAGCTTTATAACATTTTCTGTTGAATGATTATTAATCCAGTTATAATTAGTGACTTATAGCGAAGGCTCTTAAACAATTTCTCTATATACTTAACTGTCGCTATTTCATTCAAAGCTGTACTCTTAGTAATGGGGTATTATATGTGTCCATACTTCCTACATCACAAAATGTTTAGCCAAACTGACCTGTGGAAATTTCGGCCGAATTACTTCGCTATTTTTTATAACTTCGCTATTTTTATAAAATGAGGAACCCCTTTTTTGAATATCACCCGCGAACAAACTCACAATTGTGACTGGTTCTGGCAAAACCCTAAACTTGGACCCAATTTTCAAAAGTGAGATTTTGGTATAGGCCTAGTTCGATTCTCTAGATTTTCCTCTTTCATTTCATACCAGATTTGTAGAAATAAGAAAAAAGTTTATTTCTAAAATCCGGTATCAAATGAAAGAGGAAAATCTAGAGAATCAAACTAGGCCTATACCATAATCTCACTATTGAAAATTGGGTCCAAGTTTAGGGCTTTGCCAGAGCCAGTCACAATTTACCGTTTCTATTTTCAAAGATTGAGCCAATGTGCCCCCGTTTGTCCTAATACTATTCCCGTTCTTGCCACTCTGGAACCGCCCCTCTTCCAGTATAAATTTGTTTTGACCTTTATAGTTAACAAGCCTTTCTTCCACATCTTCGTATGAACTGTAGTCGCCATTTCGGACAATTTTCTATGAAAGAAAGCAGAAAGAGAAAAGATTGAATAAATTGGGAACCGTATCAGTCTTGTTGTGTAAGGTCTACTGACAAATTAGTGTCAATACACAGCAATTAAAATTAAAGTATACTTCATACTATATAAGCCAATCCGCTCAGTAAGAACACTGATATAATAATGCATTGACGTGACTCCATGCACATTGATGTAATTTAAGAAGCCCTGTTTTTGTATACCAAACTGAAGGTTGAGATTTTGTCAAATGCATCAGATGTCCTCAATGGGTAACCTCACTTAAAATGTCACAATCGCAAAGATCTCTCGCTTTTTCATCATTGGATCATTGCAGGTCAGTTACTTGAAAATTGAGGTTAGAGGGGAGGGAAGGTTAAACTTTATCGAGGAACAACCATATGCTTTGTAGCAAGCATGAGCATATGCTTGGTTGTCGGCGATTTTCAAATAGATCAAGTGAGACCAAGGCGGGAATTTTTAAAACTATTTTGTATAGTAATAACGGAGTCGCCAAGGAATCCATATAGCTTTCTGCTCCGTTGAGGCTTGGGGATACGGTAGTCCGCATGGGGGCACGACAAGGTGGTCACAAACTTGAAGAACAATAGCACAAATCACTACTGACGTCACAAACACTGCATCTGTAATTACACTGTGCACCAGACCTGTATTCGAGTCCTTAAACCTCGAGTCTGAGTCCCCAGTGTTGAGTCTGAATCATATGGGTCGAGTCCGAGTCACGAGTAACTTTAAAAAAAATAAAAACAATAAAGAAAACCTCATACATATGTCACAGTTCAAAGCTAGTATCTCATCAATTTTACCAAACCAAAGATTTATTTCCAAAAACATTGTATTTACTTTTTTTTATATATAATTTTAGTCATAAATTGAACAACTCATTGAATTTGGTCTTTCTTGTGCTTTGTCTAGTTTATCACCACACTAATTACATCTATAAGCAGCGCTCTCACCATGATTAAGGGGGTCAGCAATTAGTGTCAGAAGCCATCCATCCCATTAACAAATTTAACGGTTAAAAGGTTGTTACATAGTGACACAAAAGTTCCTATTCTTTCTAAAAAGGCAATTTACATATTACCTTAATATTGGTATTACCATAGCACAAGAACCAGATGGTACCGGTACTGTACAGAATGTCCTGTTCATTCTTCAGAGATGTTTTATTAATGGATCAGAGAGTACAATAGAAATTCCTGTGTGCCAAAAATGTATTGCGCTGGTATTGGTACTAAAAACGTTAACAAACGACTAGCTGTCGTCTGTACCTTTTTTTGTATTGATACTGACAAATACTGATAAAGAGCACCATTGAAATGAGTTTTTTATGGATTCTATAACTGCTGTATTTAGCAGCAACAGTGGACGCATCCTTTAAAAATGTGTTCGTCTGTGCTTGTGGTGAGTTTGTTTAGTCGTTTCCCATTGGATTTGTACACGTTTTTCAACCGGACATTTGCAAACAATAACCGCCAACCGAGGAACCGTCGTTTCATTTTTGTTAAAAGTCCTCGGTTTACACCATAAAGAAAATCATGTGAGCGCTAGACATGGATGTACATAATTATGTAGGTCTATGTATTAAAAGCTATAGCATTACACGAACTATATGTTACACTGTAAAGTGTAAGTATCAGAAACAAAACCACCGACGTAACGATACACAAATTAATCAAGCTAAAAAAGGATAAAATTCGTTTGAAATAATACATTGATTTAGGGTGTGGCGTTTAATTTTTAAGCAGGCGGGAAAATTTAAAGTGTGGCGGAATGAGCTGCTTTTCGCCAAAGGAGTGGTGGGCCCACCACGCCTTAATATGCCTGGCAAGAGCACCGTCTTGTAGTTGCTATAGTACATGTCATTCAAATGTAGTCCATCCATCTTTCTCTATGATGCATTATGCAAATTATCAAAATACACATTTTATTCCTATGATGTCGTATGCTGAAACTTTGGTACATGATTTGTAATCAATTTCTGGAAGACGCATGCACTTTGTTTTCATGCGGCTGCTCCGCAAGTGATTATCGATCGCGTTACTACAACGGAATAGGATGCACGGTATAAATTTTATAAAAACGTTTCGCACTTTTTTTGTTTAAATTAAATAACAAAACGAAAACATTTTTTGCAAGAACATTCTTATTTTTGAATGCTTTAAAACAGTGAATATTGGGCATTTTGCCGTTGAGTCCGATTCACAAGCATCGAGTCCGAATCCGAGTCTGATCGAGTAATTTTTAATCATGACTCGAGTCCGAGTCACTAAAAATATGACTCGAGTCGGACTCAAGTCCGAGTCACGAGTCATACAAGTCTGTTGTGCACACATTCACTCAATTTTTTTTATCTATTATTAAAGTTAAAATAATTATGCCTTTATGACACACACAAACTTGGTCCGAAATTATTTTCGGATAAATTTATTTTGGCTCATAGCAATTTTGACTTGTAGCGATCAGTGCTAGCAGAGAGGTGACAATTTCACAGATTGGTTTATACCCACGCAACGTATGTATCATGCACCTCAGTCAATAGCCGTACGTGGTCCGTGTGTCGTGCTCCCGTGCACAACCGCTGCTCCCCTCATGCAATAGCTTAGCATCCCCAGTAAATATTGTCCCTTGAACACGCCCTCATTTCTGAGTTGTTACAGTACTTTCATCAAATACTCTTCCTTATATGGAACGAGAACCTGTTGTATAACCTGTTTTGCACACGTTTGTGCCCTTAGTCGCCTCCATATTCCTATATAAACCATGAGATTTCATTCTTTCGGCAGAAGTTCGGTTACGAATAATATCGGTCGTGTGACTCGATCCATCACAGTGTGACACCTAACTATAACTTGCGACGTTCCAGTGCCTTGTTCGTTGGTCCAAATGGTGCAGTGCGACGATTGACCATTGGGCTAGCCTAGCTAGTGCGGCCTGACACACACTCTAGTCTAGACACCCCGTGTAGTCAAGCCTTGGTGGTCCGCGTCGTCAAGACAGACCAGCCGTCTCTCAGTGTTGCGTACCGTATACCGAATTGACAAGCCGCACGAACGAACGATGGTCCAACTGACTGTATCCGATCCCTTAGTTGGTATTCGGAGACACTATTCGGAATACGTACATGTAATGTACCGTACAAGTATAAAGTCTAATGTAAACTATAGGTTTTCCCAGCGAATTTCGAACCTTTTTTATTCAATTTAATACCAGATTCAAAATGAATGACCCTTTACATCATCATTCAATCAGCAAAAAGATACATGATTCGAACCCACATTTCTCTCCAGATTTTGAATGAGATAATAACTGAAGTCTCACCATTTCACAAGAGATTCACTGTTTACGATTCAAATGATTTTCAACCTCGTTTTGGCCACACAGTAATGTATGTAGAAGCCAAGATCGTGATAAAATCCATTATAACTTTGATTCAACATCCCTAAATAATGGGGTATTAAAATAACACCAGTGGTGTCAAATTTATTCTGCCATGGTGTTTCTATTGGGCAATTTGCTCCGATATGAACACCGACGAAGCTTTAAATACCCCAGTTTTAAATACTTAAATACCCCAGTTTTACAGTTATACAATCTTTTCGATTGAAACTAGTGGCATATTGTATATGCCTATGTATGTGTGTGTAGGTTCACCTACGTACAACACAGACCGTCATCTAGCTAAGATCCTCCGACCCTTGGTGGGTCTCACTCAACACCAAGTGTCCAACTCCGGTCAGTTCGATGAGATCACCCAGGGCCTCACCCTTCAACCCAGCGACATATTGGTTAGTTTTGATGTTGTCTCCCTATTCACCAATGTCCCAACTACAGAGACATGCCTCCTGGTGAAGGACAGAGACTCGTACAAGATCTTTCCCTTGATGATCGCACATCACTCAACCCTGACCAAATTCATGATTTGCTGCTAATATGTGTCTCTTCAAGTTGTTTTCAGTTTCAGGGCAAGTTCTACGAGCAGACAGCTGGGACCTCCATGGGATCTCCTTTATCCCCGGTCCTTGCTGATATTTTCATGGAAGAGTTTGAAAACTCTTCCCTCAACACCGCCAACCTCCAACCCAAGCTGTGGCTCCGATACGTGGATGACACCTTTGTGGTTTGGCCACATGGCAGAGACACACTCCAGGATTTTCTACAACATCTCAACCAGCAACACCCGAGCATCAAGTTCACCATGGAAACAGAAGAAGACAGCAAGATCGCGTTCCTTGATGTTGGCATTTCCAGAAACCCAGACGGCTCCCTACACCACAACGTCTACAGAAAGCCCACGCACACAGATCGGTACCTGAACCAGCGCTCCTTCCATCACCCAAGCATCAAGTCATCGGTCAACCGTACCCTCGTACAACGCGCCTACAACATTTGAGACAAGGACAGCCTTCCCAAGGAACTACAGCACATCCGAACTACCCTCAAACGCAACGGTTACAATCCCAGCAAGATCAGCACAGCGAAGCCGGTTCCAAACCCCGAAAGCAAGGTAAGTAATCTAACCCTCTCTGCTTGTCTCCCCTATCTAGGTTCGATGTCTCACAAACTACAACGCATCCTCCGACGAGCAGGCATCGATGTGTTCCACTCAGCCCCCAGCAAACTCCAAGGACTTCTACACACCCACACGGGACAAACCGGACCCAAACAACAGAGCGGGAGTCTACCGGATCCCCTGTGAGTGCGGTAAGGTGTACATCGGCGAAACAGGACGCAACGATCCCCATCAGCTTGAAGGAACACCGAGCACACGGCCGCAGAGGAGATTTCGAGAAGTCCGCCATCGTCAAGCACTCGCACATCAAGGACCACCAAATCGACTGGCAGGCAGCCCAACTCATCACACCCATCGACGCATGGCACCCCAGACGCATCAGAGAGGCCATCGAGATCGTCAAACACGACACGTGCCACAGGACATCGGCTTCTTCATCAGCGACATTTGGCGACCAATACTACAGACTGAAGGATCTTCTATATCCAAAGTCCATAACCCACCCCAGACTGAGGGATCTCCTATATCCTAAGTCAACCACCCTCCTTCCCCCTGTGCTTGTTAACAACTGATTCAGTTCAGTGAGCACACACTCCTCTCCCCCAACCCCTAGGATCCTAGTCTCAACAGTTCCCGCCTGCGCGCCTCAACGAACTAATCCTCCAGCATCCATTCATGGGATGATCCTCCAGCAGTCTACTTAAGCAGCAGCATTTTTCAGAGTCCGGCATTCTCCTGAGGACGATCAGAGCATACTGATCGAAACGTCGAGTTGTACCTCCAATTAGTCTTACTTATCCTCACCATGCAAAGCTACAAGTTTTACCTATTTAATTATATCGTTCATTTTGCCTTTGAGAAAGAACATGCTAGGTTCAAAACGCAAGGCCAATATTTTGCATTTATACCACAGGCCATTTAGGCTGGAATGCAGTTTGCAACAGCTAATTCTCTATTTATAATATGTAAATGTTGACATGTTACAACACTATGGCCATACCTCGTTGATTTCGTTCAACGCTACTTCATAATCTTTCTTCAACTCGCCAAATAACTTCCCACCTAAAATTCAAGAAGAGAAACAAAGAATGATTAAGAGACCGTACTATATGAGGTGTTAGTCCCAGCATAGAGGTACAGAATGGTCCAAGTCATGGCTGGGGTTTGTTTTGAAGAGAAGGAGTGACATTGATAGGTTGTAACTGACGTGCATTTCTTTCATATCATAAACCGTACCGGTGAAAAACAGGTGCTCGCGTTTTCGTGAAAAAAAATGCCAATTTATTGCCGTTTGTGCACAAACATGTGCGTTTGTTTACACCTTTTTTTCCCTCCAAAACCCAACTCCCATAATTCATTGCGCGCACAATTCCAATAAGGCTTATTCATGGTAGCCTTGATCAAGGCGCGTTGGAACGGTTTGGTCTCATATTATTTTGCCCCGCGTAATTTAGCTATCCAAATACCAGCTCGCATATTCACGCAATACATGTATCCATACTGTATACATGTACACTGTACATATACATACATGTACTGTACATGTATGTAGTATACTGTATATTATGTACATACAGTGACCATTCGTCGTCGCGCATTGATGCTTCTGTACATGCCAAAATTTAATGCCAGTATACCAAATTCAAAAACCAAAGACGTATTCTCATTGAATATTGGTTGGCCCACCAACTGCTGATATACATACACATTGTACTGTGTGTACAACCTCTATGGTAACGTGTGTGCATGTGCAGTGCAGTGTCTGTGTGTTGGGACCAAACGGGGTCAAGGGTCCTGTGATTGGCCATCATTTAAAAGGAACTGCCAACAAATCAACAGTTCTTACATTGGAATTTCTATTAGAATTCCAATGCAAGAATTTTCCCATTACAATTCTAATGGGAGAATAAAGAAACACATAAGCTTTCGATTACAGAAGGATCAAGGATGTTGACTGAGTTCGAACGTACGAAGTTGTAATGCACAAAAAAAAACATATCCATGACTCAGTTATTGATCTCACTGTATAGTGTACGTGTGCGGGGCCGGGGCCGGGGCCGGGGCCGGGGCCGGGGCCGGGGCCGGGGCCGGGGCCGGGGACGGCGCATCGTGCGCTGAATTTCTCGGGTACAAGATGGGCCATGGGAGTACCGTGGTTAGTGCGCACTACGACAACCTTGGGTCAAGGCTATGTTTATGGTGAACAAATTACGTACGATCTATAAAACTGTTCTTTGTAAATAAATATAAATATCTATGAGCAGTAACAGGAAATGGAATTGTTTCCAATAACATCTGCACATTTGGCTTCACCGTCACATATTCAAGCTTGCCCTCAATCACTGAAATGTCGAGAATAATGTTTTGATAGACCGAAACCAAATACATAAAATTCACATACAAAGCATGTATATTACTATTATTTACCTTGATAATCCATCTTTGAGCTCAGCAGTTGTTGTACTGAATGTCAATATGGTAGGGTAATGCGGCGAACTTCTGGCAGATATTCACGGGTTCCAAAAGAGAGCAATCGCTAAAGTGATCTGAAATTGTTACAAGCTGTAGCAAGCAAGCTGACAATCTGGGCGGTTGAGTGGATATTGGTATGTATAACGGTCCTTGCATCACTGGCCATAAAAAGCCCAGCCTTAGTATTGTTTTTCAAAGTTTGACTGATTTCCCATTAATGATAATAACAACGGACAAATAGGCATGCACCAATGCCAGAGATCCATATAGTGCACAGCCATCATAGGGCGTGTACAACTATATGACCTGTTGTGCATGGGACCTGTGCGACCTCCGCGATACCAGTCGAGGGCCCTTGACAAGGACGGAAATGGCGATGTAAATAATGAACTTTGGGAATTCGTGTTCAGTATGGCGAACACATTTTGTTGATTTGGCATCCCATTTGTGCTAAATAGTACATACAATCCATAGTTAGGGTGAGTGAAATTTAAACATTTTGAGAGATAAAATGTTACATTTCTTTGCAGCATTTCTCTGCTCCCGAGGTTTTGGTGATGATTAAATCTCAGGAAAACAACAGCTTAAAGTCTTAATTTTATTTTCCATAGAACAATATTCAAGCTACCTAGATTTCTTTTATAATTTATAGGATGATTTAGACACAACTAATGGAGCAACATCAGGCTGTTGTGCAGGAATTACATAGCTCCCAAAAGGACATCCATAAATATCGGCTTCCATAAAATATGTATAGCGCCCTCCAATGACAAGAAGTTGTTAACATTATTAACCATCCTCAATTTATTTGTCTCGCGCTCCTACACTAATTGTCCAAGTCACTGATAGCTCAGTTGGTAGAGCGACCGACTTTGAAGCGTGCGGTCCGAAGTTTAAATTCCACCGAAGACAAGAAAGTTTTTTTTTACCCAAATGATATCCTTCAATACTATAACACATATAAATTGCAGACGAAAACTTCCAGGAAGCACTCACTGAACTCGTTTCCTGTCATAACCACCTTTTGGATGCATCATACATACAGGGCTTTTACTACATTGATGATGCATCACTGCCCACAGGCCCTCATACCAAACTCGGTCGAAACACTTTTTGTAATCTATAAAGTTATGGAAGATTTGTTTCCCCAGTTCCCTGTACTTCTGACATATAATCCTGAGATTAAAGATCTGCTCAGTTGTCGATCTGCCTTTTCGGAAACCTGCTTGTTCCTCAGACAGTAGGACTTTTAGCAGGATCTTGCTTAGATGGGTGGCTAATAAGGCTAATAATCCTGTAGTTATGGCACTTTCATAGGTTACCTTTCTTCGTGAGTTGGAGAACTAAAGATGCTGACCAATTCTCCGGCCACGTGGTTCCAAATTCAAGTGTACACTTCAACTATCGGCTCACCACCACACATCAGAAGCTCTGCTGTGACATTGTCAATGCCTGATGCCTTTCCTTTCTTTAGGCTTCTGATTGCAACTTCTACCTCACTTTCTATGATAACTGGATCTGTGATTTCAGCTTCACATGTGTGACCTTGCAACTCCTTAAAGAACCTCATGTTCCACTTGGATCTGGTAGTTATATAGATCTGTACAGTAGTCATGCCACCGTTAGGCAATATCTGATTTTTCTGTGAGGACGTTGCCACTTATACTGGTGATTGGCAGATTGTCAGCAGGTGTAGATCGTATACAGCCAGATACAAGGCGCGTTGTGTTGTTCAGAGCCTTATCCACCAGTTGGCTGTGGCTGCTCCTGTACCATACTGTCCACAGTATTCAGCTGTAGAGTATGCAAGAGCGAGATCTGAGGTACGGAGAACAGGAAAACTAGCACACCAGGTTGTTCCAGCGAGTCGACATAGCAGGTTGTGAGCTTGCTTGCACCTTAGCAGAAACTTGCTTCTGGTGTTCCCTGTAGGAGAGATACTTTGGAAACTTCTAATAGAGGATCTTCTCATTATTGCAGCTCACGTTGAGTTTTACTCTGGCAAGACGATCGGCCAGGTGGAAGAGTTTTAATCTCCAGATGTGCTGAGTGCTGTGAGGTCTGTAGAGAGCTTTCGCTCTATTGATTGTATGGAGGTCCCGGTGGCCATCAGAGCAATGCCATCAGCATACATATTTTGCAGTTGGTTGTTGGCAGATCCGATGTAAACACATTGAACAGCAGAGAGGTCAGGACTGCGCCTTGAAGGACACCATTTTTCAGGAACGTCTTGCGACTTTTGTTTTGCCGAAGGTGCACTTCGATATGATCTGTTGAATGAAACAAACCATATGCTTGCTTGGGATACGCTCAAGGAGTTTCAAGGTCGGTCCACGGTGGCACACCGTGTCATAGGCAACAGAGAGATCGACCAGAACGACTCTGGCCTTTTCTCGTGGACCAAAGGCATTTTCAGTATATGTGGTGAGAAGTGCAACTTGTTCAACGGTTAAGTAACCTTTGCAATATCCAGCTTGTTCAACAGGGAGCTGGGGTCCAGAATAAGATAGAGTACGGTAGGTTGTAGAGGAGACATTCAAGTATTTTGTGGCCGATGAAGGCTTATGGGCCTGTAGCTTTTTGGGTCTTCAGGCTTCTTGTTGGGTTTGAGGACTGCCACGAATTGAGCAGTTCTGAAGACCTTTGGAATGATTGATGGAATGATTGGCACTTTGAGTAGAATTTTTGGAGACAAGGGATATTAGAACCATTGAGGTGGATCACGAATTCCGGATGCAGGTTGTCTGGACCAGGAGCTTTCCCAGGCTTCAAAGACATGATGGCTGTCTTGATCTCTTCGTTTGAGAAATCCGTACAGAGGTTAGTGTCCGTGGATGGTGAAGACCAGGCTAATTTTAATTTTTGTTGTTGACATGTTTGGTGAATTCTTTGCTAGGATTATGTTGTTTGCCATTGTTGATCAGGTATTTGGGAATGTTGAGAGGTTGGTGTTGCCAGTTAGCCGATTGATTGTGGACGACTCTGCTGGAGTGGCTGAGATCAATGTTTTCAACAGTCTCAATAGATCAAGGAAATCAAGAAATGCTCAGGCTGCGTCTTGAGCTTTCATGTGGTTCAAAGCATTTTCGTGGATGAAGGCGAGGATTTCACATTATGCGCAGTGGCGTAGCTGGCTATGTTCGCCAGGGGGGGGGGGCGAATCGGATCCCAGGGGGCCCACCAATCAGATTTTACAGATTTTTAGGGCCCCCTCTTTACCTGGGGCCGTGGGCAACTACCCTTTTGTAAAAGCGGCCATGTATACAGGGCCGGATTTATAAGGGGGCAAAGGGGGCAATTGCCCCGGGCCCCCCTGCCAGAGGGCCCCCAGACTAAGGACTTCCTTTATATAAAAAAATGTAATAATTATTAAATTAGTTTTATATTTTTTTCGAAGAAATGCGGTTTATCATTCATTTTAGTTCATTTTTTATTTGTCATGTAATTTAATTTCTATGTCGAGGGGCCCCCGAACCTGAAATGCCCCGGGCCCCTCAAGGTCTAAATCCGGCCCTGCCTGTATAGTCCTGCCTGCTGGTGGGCCCGTCAGTCAGTCCCATAAGCATGTGAAAAAAATTCGCATGTGTTAGGGGGGGCCCACTTATTCTGGAACTGGAGCCAGGGGGGGGGGGGGCAGCCGCCCTCCTGCCCCCCCCCGCTAGCTACGCCACTGATTCTGCGTCCCACCCGGTTGACATATGACTTGCGAAATTCCACGTGGGATTGCCTTCTTGGCTGATTATATCATGAGATCAGAGGACTTGTAAGCAGCACTGAGGTCAGTGTTGAGAAGATGTGGAAGCACTTCTTCAGTAATGCCAGAGGAGATTTCCCAGTTAGCTTTGGTAAAGATCCATCTTGGGAGTGGTGCATAGATTGTAGGAATAACGATAGTAGGATAAGTGATGATTGATGGCCGGTGCTGAGAATGTGGGAATTTTCTGCCCACAGTCCGTTGAGGGTGGGGGAGGTTGTTGTTGATTGTAGCAAATGCGAGATCTGGGTTGGTGCCACTTTGCTATCTAGCAGAGTAGGAGTCCTGTCTATTCTCGACTAGCTTGGTGACTTGGCGACTAGCTTGGACAATTGGCGATACTTAGGTGAGTTTCCAAATGTACACAGGAATCACTAAAACTGCCCAGTTCACTTTAATAATAGTAGTCTCTTTGTGGACTTCTAATTGTATTTGTTTACAGCTTAACTTGAAGTTAAAACTCCTGAACGACTCGCTATAAAACTCACGATCCGCAGGAAAAATTATTATTGAACAAAAGTTCAACTTTCCCACGCAAGTTTAATTACTGAAAGAAAGTTATAGGCTACTTAAAGACCATATACAAAGTGCCTTGATTTAGTGTTCAGTATGTATTTAATTATTTATATGCTATTCCAAAAAATATTTAAACAAATCAGAAATTGTGGAAAAATCATAGTTTGCAACCAAAAATTCCAGCGGTTGAAATCCGCGACGTAACTGTTTTAGTTGTGACCTGTGGCGGCAGCAAACATTTTGCTGTTTTTATGTTTTTATGATGTACTTTTTACGGCGGTAGCTGGAAGCAGCCGTCTTAACAACGGTTTGGCTGCCGCTGCGTTGTCCGTGGATTGTACATATACATGTAGGTGTCCGGACCTTCGGCTTCGCCATTTTCGCCTGGATTTCGTCCATTTCGGGCTCAAATGTATATGATTCAATGCCCCTTATTTCGCCAACTTCGGCATCAGTATAATCTCCATCAAATGACGACGATGAACAACACAATTGGAAACTTCAAAAACACCTTCGGAAGTCGTAGTTGGTAAACGTGTTTTTGCAGATGTACGCGATGTAATATGCTTTGTGTACAAAACGTACGGTACCGCAGTAAACAGTTGTGGTCTTCGCCCTGCCGTAAATGTACGTCATCAAAATAGGCTCAGTGAAAGTGTCTCCGACGGCTTTTCTTTCGGGCCTGCCGTTCACGTTAGTGGCGAAGTACATTTTTATAGGTTTTTTGAAGGGTTAAAGAAAAATAATGCAAGTCTTATTTTTGGCTATTCCTTCTTAGAATTACTTACTTTTTAAAATAGGGTTGAAAATATTTAATGTTATATGGTCTTTAAAGGGACTACATATCGCTTACATAACATAGCATAACATAGTGAGCTGTTTCAGACCATCGGGGTCTGGGTTCGATTGCCCTCTACGTCCCATTTAGGAACTTGGCTTTTCGCCGAAACTGGCTCTGGTAATGCTTGGGAGCTGCCTTGTTTCTCCCCTAAAGGTGCAGGGCCTTCTTGGCTAGGAATCGGGGCAGGGAAGGATGTATATCGGTGAGCCGGAACGCTAGACCAGAAGGGCCCTAATGGAAGCCGGTGAAGGGACCCTATACGACTTTAAAGCCTATGCCTTTAAAACGTTGGTGGGGATCAATCCCGATAAATCGCGGCTCCTGAATGCCTGGTATCCGTCGTCGTGTGTACCATTACAGAGTTAACAACATGTTATTTACCTACGATGTTTGCACATTTTTAGGGCTATTCATCCATCGCAAGTTGTAAATTTATGTATTTGCCTCATACATATTTTTATTGAGGGAGTGTTAAATCATCGAGTAAAGGGGTAATCTCTCGCATATCACGAGACCCAACACGTGTCTAATGTGTCGTACATGAACATACACTCTCACTGTCATTGTGGATACACCGGTGGAAACATCTGACCGCGAATCAGTGAAATTATAGGCCTCGACTGTTGGGATAAATCGGCCAGCTTTGGGGCTTAAAACGGATGATTTTAATAATACATGACACAAAATGTTCAGAGAACTGACTTATGAAAAGACCAGAAATTAAATAAACTTTTAAGCACAAACTAATGTTGCATGTTATCTCGCTGTAACATCATTCTAATGTCTATGACATTGTATTATCATAGATACCAAAACGTGGCAGAGAATGTAATCATGGCCAATTACCAATAATGACTCATAGAAACTGCGGGCATTTTGGAAGAATATGGGGTAAAGAGACAGAGTGTTAACAATTAAGAGTGTGTTTCGGTGTTGATATGGCTCTCTTATTGGAACTTCATCATATGAACTCATACATATTTCCCAATCAACTTATCAACTGTGTATGTAAAAAGGGCTATTATAAAATAATAATAATAAAAAACAGGTTTCGTTACAAACAAGGAAACATTTACCAAAGAAAAAACTTCATCGATTAAGTTTCGATCTTCTTTTTAACCACTACTTTAACCACCTTGGCAACTCGATCATACACATCTGGCTATAAACGTGTCATTTGTTCTCGACATCAGCATATTCGTATCACGGTATCCGAGACTGATATCCAAATGTGAACAGGTAAAATAATCGTGAATGAAATACAATCATTGCATGGACGACTTTTCTTCTACCATGAACGATACCACTGCCGTGACGGCAACAGCCAACCCGACATTTTTTCCATACGAGGCTCGCATCGGCTTTGTATGCGTGTGGCTCCTCGCCTCCTTCCTGGGCCTCGTGGGAAACAGTCTCGTGATTTCGTCCGTCATCCTGTCTAAGAAACTCCGCACCATAACCAACGCCTTTGTGGTCAACCTTAGCGTTGCTGATTTCTGGACGAGTCTGTCTTACCCATGGTTTTGCGTAGCCTCTCTTAGCCAAGACGGCTGGCCGTTAGAGTCGGAGGTCCCTTGCATCATCGCTGCTATACAGTTTCACACCGGTCTTGGTGCAAGTCTGTACACTTTGGCCTCCATAGCATTGAACCGAGCGGTGCTCATCACTCAATCCGTGGAAACCTATAGAAGATGGTACTCCCCGTGTAAAGTGACTGTCATGATCGCTGCGACTTGGGCTATCCCGTGTGTCGTTTTTTTCTTCCCACCGATTCTAGGCATAGGCGAATTTGGCTATGATCCTCAAGACAAAACGTGTACAGACAAAGATGGTCATGCGCGGCAGTGCCGAGTACAACCTGGCCCAGTCTTTGGGTCTGTACCCTATCCCAATCAACGGCGGATCTAGGCCCAAAGTTTAGGGGGGGGCCAAATGCTCAGTGGAGGGGCGTATTTCTGGTGGGGTTTGTTTGTTTTGTGGGTCTAGACGACAATACTTGATTTAGTATGAAATTTCAGTGATAAGCTTTGGATTTGAACCCGCAACCTTGTGATTGTAGGCTAGGTATTTTACGTTGATACTTACTGCTCATATGACGATGGAAGACGAATCTTTCAAGTCACTGCTCCTGCTCGTACTCACAAGATTGAAATGCGTTTTATGCACGCGATGTTCGCGCCAAGTCTAAACGTAGGCCTACATTGCGGACGTTGCATAGCTCACCTAATATCCAGGAAACCCCACACAACCAGTCGCGTGTGCATAAGCCATGCATACAATCACCGTGTACGCCTCGTCTAATGCAGCTTGGCTTAACTGCACAAACTACCATTGCAAATTTTGTGGCAATGTTGGATCGTGAGTAGGATTATGAACACATTCATGTAGCCAATCAGTGTGTTGTAATTTGCATACTTTAACAAAAGCTGAACGTATAAGCAAGACTTAGCTGCACAAGGAGGGGGCGTAAAGTTGTGGGGTTTTGTTTTGTCTCTCTTTTTACCCCTTTTTCTTCTTTCTTTCTTTTTTTTTTTTTTTTTTTTTTTTTTTTGGGGGGCGTACAGCTTCGGTTTTTTTTGGGGGGCCATGGCCCCGTTGGCCCCTGGATCCGCCGTTGAATTCCCAATGATCATCATAGTATGTTCCTACACGGTACTCTACATCCATATCAAACGGCATTTTACAAAGCAGAAAAGGCGAATTAGCCCCATGAAGGGTTATCCATCCATCGCCGAAGCAGCAAGTGAACAAGATTCTACAGGCTTCACAGATGAGTCTTCTGTGACTACCGTCAAATACATCGCAGCAGGAAATACATCTGCCCACGAAGTATCAGGAGGAAACACGTCAACCAGCCTCACTGGAAAGTCTTCACGGCCTACCATCAAAGACGGAACTACAAGCAATTCATCCGCCGCCATAGCAGTCGGAATAGTGTCGAGTAGCTTCACTGTCGTTCCCGGCAAGTCTTCTGGGGCTACCACTAGAGACATCATTGCAAAAAATCGTCGGACAATCAGCCGCCAGCAACTAGCCATCACTAAGAACTTGTTTGTGGTGTTTTGCACCTTCACGTTGTTGTTGTCCCCTTATTTCATCTCTCTCGCTATCCCAACTAGTGGTATGTTCGCTGTCTACGGGGGGACCATCGCCATGTTGAACAGCTGTGTAAACCCCATTATCTACACAATTAACCATCCGCAGTTCAAACAGGTTCTTTGGAAAATGATTCGATGCCGCTATTCAGAAATACCAGAACCCTCAGAATGCCTGAAATCCTTATTGGCATTTCGAAGAAAGTAACAGGGAATGTGTAAGGAACGTAACTTGTAACAGGTGTATCCATCTTTGTCGGCCTGAGTGGTTTGAAGGAAGACGGAAAGTTCTGTCGAGCTAGAACTAATAATAATAATAATGTGTGGATTTATATAGCGCACGTATCCACCAAATAAGTGGTGCTCAAGGCGCATTATATTATTATCCCTGATCATAAGGCTCATAAATCATTCCTGAAACCATCTCAGCTCCCTGGGGAGTATACAACTCAATTGCTGCCATTTCTAGCGCATATAGAGCAAACCAACTCTGCCTTCACAGGTACCCATTTAACCCCTGGGTGGAAAGAAGCAATTATGATTAAATGTCTTGCTCAAGGACACAAGTGTCATGGCCGTGATTCGAACCCACATTATGTTGCTAACACCAGAACTTGAATCCGGTAAGCTAGACCGCTCGAGTTAGTGCTATAAAATACCCAGGCATTAATTATTACTATATGCCGATAGCGGCTTTATATTATTCGTCATGTTTTGCAAGGGAAGGGCTGATATTATACTGTGACAAGAAATTAAATAAACTGATATATGCACACGCCAAATGATGTTTGGTTTATTTCTATAGTTTAGTTTCTTTAAGCCCAAAATGTCTCTGGTTTCTGTATAGCGGACCAAATTTCCCATACACCAAGTATGGTGACTAAGAGATGAGGTCTCACAAATCGGGCAAATGTTCATAACCCCTATGTGAAATCCAATCGATCCAGCAATTTTTTTTTTGCAATTGGACATCGTTTCATACCAAAAAAAAACAAAAAAAAAAACGACGTGCGGATCTTATAGTACAAATTAAATTACTCAGAGTAATTAATAATACTTAATCCTTAATACCCAACTCACGCACAACCCCAGACTGTATATCCATTTTTACCATTTTATTAATTGTATTAATATAAGCATCATGATACACATGCACCGTATACAAACAAAAAGTGTGAACGTGCGTGTTTTCTCTATTACCGGAATTCTTCTAGTTTTCATCGGAACTTTGATTATATCTCTTTATAAAAGGAAAACAGATACATTAAAGCGAGACACTTAACAAGATAGTTGACGGAAACTCGGTTTAGCAGTGTTATGTCCAACTGAATTTATGACGGAACAGTGACACAATATTTTGGGACATTTTACGGGAAAACCATGCTTCTCGTGATTATTTTGAGAAACGTGTAATTTTTAAGCATTTATTTACATAAATAGCAACATTCTGATGGAAAGAAATTCACGAAAGCACGTGTGATCCATCTTTAATAAGTTTATAAATAAATACAGTTTTCTGCGCCACTCCAGAATATTTGTTTGCCAATAACTCCACCGAAACGGGTTTATCGGATCATGTACACAAACTTAGTTCATCCTTATATAGATAATTCAAACCGTTGTCAATAGCCTCCGATACGATATATATGATGAGATTTTAACCAATTTCTAAACAATAGAGAGAGAGAGAGTTGGAATTACAGAGGTACAATGCCTTGGACTGGTTTTAGAATTATCTTACAAATATATTTGTAAGAAAAAACATATTGTAGATAACAATATGTTTTTGGGGTAAATATCCCCATGTCGGTTAGATGTGTGTCTTCCCACAATTCGGCTCTATTTTATGACATAAGACTATTTAATCAATACTTTATATTGACTATATTAATCATTCAAGGTTACTCTCCTTATTATATTTGCAATTGGTACGAGTTTAATTTACAGTAGTGCTAATTTATTCCAAAACATTGTAATGAAAAACTTCGTAACGTATTATGGCTAAATTCCAATACATTATCAGGCTGCTATATAAAGTTAACCATGGTAAATCCATAACATTTCAGTTATTAACGAAAAGGTATCACAAGCAAATGTATACGCATTGACTTCCCAGATTATTGGTTTTCTTTGTCAACTTACGGAAGCACCTACCCACCCACCCACCCACCCACCCAGCCAGCCACCCAGCCACCCAACCACCCACATACCTACCTATACCTACCTACCTACCTACCATTATTTAAAGCTATTTACACTGTTGGTAACCTCGAATAACATAAATAATCACAGTTTTACATGCACATTACATGGTGTTCAGTTGATGATGGTATCAAATATCCCTTGAAATATTTCCGTCTTAATTGCTAATATTTAGTAAAATGAAATAATTTATTCACGCAGATATTCCGCAGTGGAATGAAAACAAAAACTTTGAAATGCAAAGAATGAAATAAGCTTAAATTACATCTACATTGCGGCAATTGATGATGCTCCGATTTCGTAAAGAGAAGAATATATCTCACAAATAACATGATGGCAATTGAATTATCAGTATTCAGAAGTTTATACTCCATGAAGTATGCCAGCCAGTTTTCCCCATGGCATTTGTACTCCAAAGATGCACACACTCACCAACATGATTGATATTTGTTTGTCCTGAAAATCACTGGTAATGGGCGTGTTGAAAAGATTGTTTCTTTCAAAATATGATGTTATCAAAAATGATAGAAACAGGCAAGATATATTGCTACGGCTGATTGAAGAGTGGCGCAGTGAGCAGCCCCATCGACGATTATTCCAAAGTAATGTACTCTGAAAGGGATATCTACATCATCTTCCTGTGCATTAATGAGAACAGAATGTGTCAATTGAAGGGATCGACAGTATCGTCACGATCAAAGCAGACTTTCAAATGGCATGGAATCGGTGTCTTAGTTTTAAAAGAACACAGTGACTGAAATTTACTGGGTCATTTATGCAACAGCAACGGTTATTACAAACTTTTTTGGGGGTATTATTTTCAGTCACTGGGTTAACTTGCACTCTGATTCCATGCTCTGATCATGGCGATATTGTCCCAATTACGCAGATAGCAAATTACCAATTAATGTGCTTACCAATCCTCAGCAAGTATAAGCATACTGCCCGTCTATTCTCGTGCGGCCGGGATACCGGGATGGTGCAATGTATATTTGTCAAATTCATTGACGAAGCGCATACTGTATTTACAATCTATAGGTTGGTGAAATTCTTGTGTCGGGAGATAAACAATTGATTTAATTTTGCCCTACACCGACGTGTGTATAGCACTGTATAGGCCTACTCAGTGCTTTCCGAGTGTCTGTGAAAAAACTACACAGGCGACTCGGGCGGGATTCGAACCCACGACCTCCTGCTTACTAGTGCAGACGTCTTAACCTCTCGACCACCGAGCTTGCCCGATGACAATTGGCCGGCTAGAATCCCATGTAGCAGCAGGTTCCGCGATATATATAAATCAATTGTTTATCTCCCGACGCAAGAATTTCACCAACCTATATATATCGCGGAACCCGCTGCTACATGGGATTCTAGCCGGCCAATTGTCATCGGGCAAGCTCGGTGGTCGAGAGGTTAAGACGTCTGCACTAGTAAGCAGGAGGTCGTGGGTTCGAATCCCGCCCGAGTCGCCTGTGTAGTTTTTTCACAGACACTCGGAAAGCACTGAGCATACAGTGCTATACACACGTCGGTGTAGGGCAAAATTAAATCAATTGTATTTACAATCTATTAGATTTCTTTTACTATTTTTGGTTAATTTACTTAGCCTAGTTCTAGTTAGTTGTATTTTGAAAATTATTGATCATTACGCAGAAGCGAACAAGACCTAGATGTGAGAAGAACCTATTCTCGAAAGTGCCCGATTTCGCACTTTGCGTAGTTTTCCTTAGGAACGCGTTGACTTTCCCTAAAGTACGTTCCTAACACTGATTCTTCTTACATCCTCTACCACGTGCTCTGTTGATACAGACACTAGTCCACCATGTCTCGCTTGGTGGAGTTGACCTGGTTCATCTCCCCACACTGCCCCGCTTCTCAACCCCCTTTTTCGTCGCCTCTTTTGGAGATCGACAGGACGTCGCACTCGGAGCTCACCCGAGTCGTCTTTCAAGATTGCGTTCTTCCACGAAGCACGAAAACCAGCTAAGACCAGTTGTTATATCCATATGTTGATTATTGTATTCAGCGGCGGCGCTACGGGGGAGGGTGGGGAAAATCTAACTCCCCAGTTACTTTCTTCCCCCCCCCCCCAATTTTTCCCCCATGGTAAGTCAATGCTTTTTCAGCAATACAAAATTGCATTAAAGATTAATGTTTTCCCCCTCAAATTTAAGCTTGCCCCCACCCCTCTTGTCCCCCCAGTTTAGCAGGTCTGGTGCCGCCGCTGATTGTATTCATTGTTGATTATTTTCTCCAGTGGTTCACTGTTTTTGTTATTTTTTCCTTGATGTTGATTATTTTTCACGGTTGGTGAAACTGGAGAGAGACCACTGTAGGATTTAATAAGCTTTCATCTATTTGCCAATTGTTCATTGAATTTTCCTAGTTTGAATTGTCGTTGACAACTCAGTGGTTTAATTGCATCTTTTCTCTCATATTTCCTATTTGATCGTACTCCCAACTAAAGTTACCCAGACTCGATTTGTGAGTTATCATTTGTTGTTTTTTATGATCAACGTGGCGTCGCGACAGCCTAGGCCAGGGGTGGGCAACCTACGGCCCGCGGGCCACATATGCGGCCCGCCAGTGATTTTTTTGCGGCCCACGAGATGTCTCAAGAAAAAGAAAAAAAATCAATCTATTTTACATCATCACAAAAAACGAGCTAGCTGCTTAGCATTTATCGGCACTAATGATGTTCCTCAACGTGCGTATCATCACCATTCACTTGTGATCAGCTATTCACAAACGTTTTGCAAATTGGTGTGACCTTTGATGACGTAAAACCCTTTTATTTACTTTGATTTTGGTTTGACCTTAACCTGCCTTATAAGGATCGATGATTCAACGCTGTTACTACGTTAGTACAGTAACCCTTCAGCTTTACGTCTGTCAGTGTTAGCATGGAACGAGCGGTGGAATTCCCCTTATTGTGCAATCCGCATAGTGGAGCGGTGGAATTCACCTTATTTTGCAATACGCATAGTGGTGATAGTAATTAGTACTATAGCAGCTGCTATAAAATCTGGCTTTGTTACGGAGGTGTTAATATTGAACACTACTCATTACAATTTGAGTAAGCACACATTGTTGTTTTTGAAATGGCAACATCTCAATCCAAACGTCGCAAGGACATTATGTTTTTGTGAATAAAGATTAAGTACACACTCCTATTGCTTGAAAGTCCTCGGAATCAAAGGTTTGAAATCAACAGCAGGTCGTTGGTTAGGTGCGGCCCAGTAAATTTTTCACTCCTTACATCTGGCCCATTCATTCAAAAAGGTTGCCCACCCCTGGCCTAGGCGAACGTCGTTATAGGCGCTCCAGTTCCAGACATATTATATTCGTTTTCTGACGATGTCAGACTCTTGAACTGAACCATCTATTTTCTTCCACATACTTCCACATAAAAGAAACTTTTGCATCTCTTTTCCGAAAATAGCATAAAACTTAGCACACGGTAGACACGGGGATAATATACAGCGTACAGCCAGCACTAGCTATGGTTGATTTACCACCACTCTCGCCGTGTGGTCTTATAAAGGCAACGTTGATTGGCTATTGATTAGGCAATCATGCTTTGCCCAGCCTCACAAGATATGGATAAAATACGGCAGTGAAATGTCTTTATTACGAGAAAATTGTCAACAAGATTGATTGTGGATTTATGGTATGTTGCATATCATATTTTTCTGCTCATGTGTAAATAAAGAAAATGCCCATGCTTGATATGCAAGATAATCGGCCATGCATTTTGGTTTATCCAGAAAACAGCGAGGTAGAACCTGGGGACGAAGACGAGGTTGCCTCTTCGCTCAGATAATCCCCACTGCTTTTATCCAAAGGATATTGTATTAACTATTATCGGTGAGCACGAGCGAAAGTTTCCACTGGCCCTATACATTTACCTGGGTGTGGGGTGTTTAAAAAAATCTGTCTTTTGATTTTGTGCTACCCAAATTACAATGCAACCGTCCAAAGCGAATAATGGCCGGCACGTGACAACTATCAGGTGATCAAATCTACATCCACAAACACAATAGTCAATAAACTATGGTGGAAACCACTGCTTATAACATTGTTAACAAACGTTAGTTCAAGTTAAAAATGGATGGGTTAAATAACGCAGTCGGTGCAAGAATGTTTGTAGTGATATTAGTAGGCATAGCTATGGTTGGGATGTTTTCTGTAGATGTTCGTGGAAACATTCAACCTACATTGCTAAACAATGCAGACAAGGATGATGATGATCAACCGTTGATCGGCAGACCAGTGCAGCCCCAGTCAGTTGGCTCACCATGGCCAATGCCACAAGTAATTACCACCACACCAGTCACTTACACACTGGCAGATCTAACAACATTTAGGTAGGTTAAAATAATAAAATAATAATACAAACAATACATAAATAATGTAGACAGAAAATCCACCTTTCTTGGAAAGAATTAACGGAATGACTGCTGTCACTGTTTGACAATTTAATATGCAGTTTCCTGCAAAGTAATGATTAGAGGACAAACTAAAGGAGAGAGAAATGTAGTCAAGTGATGTTTGAAAACAATTATTGTTGGAGATTTTGAGCAATGAAAAAGCCTAACCAGATTAGCCACGCACGGTTTGGAAAAATAATTTTTTAAAGTCCAGGAACGGGAATTGTATTTGGCAAAGTTAATATTAATAATTTTATTAATAAAGGAAATGTCACTGATTCCGAATTTAGTATCATTTCACTTTGATGTAGCTTTTTAAATGGGGAAAAAAGAGGAAACCCGTGTTTGTTCCGAAGCGCCACAAAGCTGCTTATGTCATGAAAACGCTGTAGTGATGTCATAATGACATGCGGAAAGAATGTCGTATCCGACAATTTTTTTTTGTAACCACTAACTAACCAGTTAAAAAAATATTTATCTATCTATATATCTATTTTTGGTTGTACAGAAAGCGAAAACTATCTTTAAAATACACTTTTATGATGGTTTTTAGACTTTATTTCCCTTCAGAAGATAGCAGGATCCTATTATAGTTGCCACTGTGCATGTGTTGGTCACTATGGGGGAGTTGACAAGGTCAAACTGACATGACTGAGGAAGTCATCGTATACCAAAAATGCCTGATTTTTCAGGAAATAAATATCCTGGAATAATTTGACGTATATGTCTATAGATCATCGTCCATATGTTCTCCACCTTACTATGGGTAGGTAAGATTACATTATTAGTTATATTGAATGAGAAAAAGTGGCGGTCGGATACAACATTCTACCCTGATATTGCATTGACCTCAGACATGTCATAGTTGGGAGATGCGATCCCAGAAGTAACTTGTGTTTTCGTGAAGCATCGGGAGTGCTCGGTTTCATTTTTATTTCGGTCCATTTTAGATGAATTCTGCAGATTTAGATTTACACATCATTATCTAATGCCACTACATTGTGTTATAGGTGGTTGCACATGCAATTACGTTCATATTTGTGTATTCTGCAAAAATGTGGTGACAGACCAACATGTACCATGTAACCTCAATCCTCCATACACCAAGCAAATAATCACATCTGCCCTCAATCCTTCAAAATCCTTCAACACTACAATTTCCACATAACCTCAATCCTTCAAAAACCTTCACTTTGGCAAAGAGGATTTTGGAGTATTTGGTAAGGTTAGGGTTAACCCTACTTCACATGGAGGCCACTCTGATCCACTCAATTTCCAATATGTTCTTCCCCAACATTTAAAGCATACCATTACCAGTAGGGTTTTCAGTTTGGACGTGCTTGACCGAAGCCC
>CM055817.1:63180821-63343321 GCA_029582265.1 Zoroaster sp. YZ-2022 | reverse complement strand
AATCCTCAATATGATGAAGCTCTGCCTGTCCATGCACATGTAGATCATGTAGGTTCATGGGTACAAGAGGCAGACAGGTCTGAGAAGGCTGTGATGACCAAGAAATTAACATGGCAGTTTTCTAATTATTCTCAGGCATATTAATGTTACATGTACAAGTATACATTAGTATAGTCTTAATATCTTTCCAGCCATATGCATCGTATTGTGACTAATGACTGGTCTCCATAAGTTAATTTGTTTGCTTACACATGTAATTCCATAGCAACTTGAAATTGCTTGGTATACATTGTACTGTATATTGATCACTTGAATACAGCTGATGATGAACCTTGCAAATGTTTGTCTGATCATCAGTGCTGTCATTTATAAGAAAAGTGAACTAATTTCATTAAATGTTAAAAGGAAAGAGAACTCTTTCACAGGTTTCACACAGTAAACAACCAATCAGTGTAATTTTTTTCATATTTATTCTGATGTTTAATTATTTTTTGCTGGAGTACAAAAATTTAGTTGGGATCGTTTTAATAAAATGATAGCACCTTAAACAGAAATACTGAAACGTATACAAGTAAATTTCATGTAAAACATTGTTTCCATGTATGTATCTTTTATAGAGACTTTAAGTTATTTTAATGTTATATTTTGACAGGATTAGAGACATTCAGCCAGCTTGTGTATGCCTCGTCTGGAATGGTAAGTCTTCACACTATGAACAACTTCACCCTGAAAATACCCTGAAAATCTGTTCACCGTAATTTCACTGCTATTTCACGATGTCTGTTCCTCTCAGATATTGGCAATAATGTGGGGTGCCATGGCCGAGCGGTGAAGTGCATTTGACTCAAGTTCTGATGGCTGTATCATCAGAATGTGGGTTCGAAACCTGGCGGCGACCGTGGTACTTGTGTCCTTGAGCAAGACACTTTACTGTGATTGCTTCTCTTCACCCAGGTGTATAAATGGGTACCTGTGAGGGTAGAGATGGTTATTGTGTTTGATTAGCCCTGTAGCGCCAAAAGGTTGCACATTAATAATAATAATAATGTGTGGACTTATATAGCGCACGTATCCACCAACTGAGTGGTGCTCAAGGCGCATTATATTATTACCTCTGCTCATAAGGCTCATAAGGCTCATAAATCATTCCTGAAACCATCTCATCTCCCTGGGGAGTATACAGCTCAATTGCTAATCAACCAATTCTGCACTCACAGGTACCCATTTAACCCCTGGGTGGAGAGAAGCAATTATAGTTAAGTGTCTTGCTCAAGGACACAAGTGTCACGGCCGGGATTCGAACCCACATTCTGCTGCTAACGCAGAACTTGAGTCCGGTAAGCAAGACCGCTCGGCCACGACACTCCACATTGGCTGTATACTCCCCAGGGAGCTGAGAAAGATTATAGGAATGATATTGGCCCAGTGACCAGGGGTAATAATGTAAAGCGCATTGGGACATTATGTGAAATGCGCTATATAAGAATGGAACATTATTATTATCATTAATGTTCACAGTGATTTCACTGCAAATTCATGGTGCTCTTGAGAATTAATGAGCTGCCCCGTTTTCACAGCGTTTTCACGGCATTTTCACGGCATTTTCACGGCAAAGGAATCCCAAGAGTATTTCATGGCGTTTTCACGGTGTTGTGTCGTCGTGAAATTGCCGTGAACTATTTATTTCACAGTTAAACGGATTTTCAGGGCATTTTCAGGGTAAAGTAATTATTCATAGTGTCATAGGTTAGAAAAATAACAGTTTCACAATTAAATAACATTAATTATTGATTTGATTTTTGCCCTACACCAAAGTACGTATAAAGCACTGGATTCGTTCCGTCCATGGTCATATGAGGGCCATCACGCAATACAGGGGTTTGTGGAGGGCAGTTTGTATTCTAAGCATTGAGCGCCATTTTGTATGGATGGCCATCAGTGAGCAAAAATTTCAAAAAAGGTTAGCAAGAGATTCTGCCCAAATTTAAACATTTTACGCCAGAGGTATTTAAGAGAAATATATCTTGGTAAAGTATTGTGATTTTATCAGTGTCTTTTCACTAAATACAGTATTTAAAACAAACAGTGAAGTTTGTCTGGTATATTTTGCACTGGCAGCTGCCCATAGTTTCTCAACCGTAACTATGGTTGTGACGTAGGAAAGTTAGCATTACTAGTTAACCAGTTCGTGTGCACTACTGGCTCCATTCTAGTGTTAACAATTACCAGGGAAGAGTTTTTCACTTTGAAAATTCCTAACAAAATGGCCGCTGAGATCTCATTGATCAGGTAGAAAAACTCCTCATACTTAATGATAAGTGCAGCAAGAGGTTAAAAAACATAGGAAAAGTGTGGTATTTGGAAGGTAGTGGATGAGAGGGTGGAATTCCGCAGTGAGAATTTCCGGTTTGCAATTTCCTCGAACTATCAGTATCAAGCCTAGCAGATATACATGTAGTAGTCCTTCTATTAATCCAATAGCCTTGGGCTAGTGGCAATTTCGACCCCAGCATTAATGTATGCAAAATTGTGAAATATATACAAAATTAAAAACATGGCCAATATGTTTTCTCTGTACTTTACATTGATTGTTTGCGTGTTTTATTTCTTTCTAGTTGGTAGTGAACAATACCAGGATCGTTGACTTTCCTCGCTTTGCTCATCGTGGGTTTCTTGTTGATTCAGCCAGGCACTTCCTTCCTGTTGAATTTCTTCTGCAGTTTCTGGTATTTATTATTTATTATATTTTTTAAAGGGAAGGTACAACATTGGTAATACCGATTATCAAATTAACAAATGTTTATTTTAAAACTTATTTGGTGTGAAGTTGGTACACTTACCAATCATACTGAGAAATTATTTCATATGATTTTTTTTCTAAGAGAAAAACAAAACAGGACAGAAACTTTCACATGTAACTTTTATGATGTATTTTCTGACAGTTAGAGGTTTGAAATGAATGTAAATTACCAAACACCAAATGGTTTATAGAAGAGATTATGCTTTGAACCCTCCTACTCTAAGCTGCACTTTAGTGGGAAGTTGCTACAGAGGTCAAAACCAGTCAACTGCCTGTTTTGACAGTTGACCCAAATGTGTTGTATTTTTTTTTGACCACCCTGAACAATACCACACAATGCTTTTTACCAGTCAAAAACGGTTGACTCATTTTGACCTGTAAATGTACTTATTACATGTAAGGTTTGACAGTGTTTGACTTTTAAGTGCACTAGATATACCTTGGCAAGTATATCAACATTTTGACCGATTTTGACCCTTGTAGTAGGAGGAGGGTTAACATGTGAATAGCTTGTGATAAAAGCTGTGCTAGTCTGTACAAGTTACATGTACTTTGTATGTGTACATCCTCCCTCTTTTATAATAGTCTAGGAGCAAAAGGCCTTCAGTATACAAAAACAAGCAACTTAAAGTTCTGATAGCATGTAACAATAGGAAGAAGGTTATGATTACATTGTAGGTAAATAAAATATGTGTTATGAGGTTATCAGGACTGACTTTCTTTTGTGGTTTAATTATGTGAGCACTTTTGGGTATTAATCTGTGTTTTAGAAGATTACATATTCTGTGTGAAATCATATAGGGATCTGACTCATGAGCACGCAACATAAAGGTTTATATGGCAGTGTTTGATGAGATGAAGTCCCACAAATTCAAGGGTACCCGGTTGGTTTGGCCTTAAGCCATTTTGATGGTCATTGCGAACCATAGTTTAACTGCATGATTTTTAAAATTCAAATGGGGGGGGGGGTGGTTGGGGGGAGGGTGGTGGTCAGGGAAATTGGTCACTCCTACATGTACATGTACCTTGCTTCCCTCAATATTTCTCACGCCTGTATTGTAACAAACACAAAAGAGATGACGGCATAAGAGAGTGCCTCAGAGTAAAATATATCATACGGTAAACTCTAAACTAATACATTTCATAAGACAAAGCCGATCACTCCAGATGTTCAGAAGAAACGCCTTTGAGAAAGATTCTTCAATGGTCAGAACATGGGGCCACTAATTCTACTCTTCATGCTTTTCAGGTCTTTTTTAAAGGGAAGGTACATGTACAACATTGGTTATCACTGGTCAGATTATCAAATTAAGAAATTGTCATCTAAAACCTTACTTGGTGTGACGTTGGTACACATCATCCAGCGAAATTTTTTTGCCTGAAGGGATTTCATCTTAGAAAGGATAGGAATTGCTATCTCAAATTTACAAAAAGTTGCCATCCGGCAACCTTTAATTGTAAAACATACATGTACATGTACATGTACATGTAGCAGTATACCGTTGCTGCTTCAAAAACGTGAGTAACTACATTTAATAATTGTTGCCTGGCGTGATGGGGTCCATGGCGTTTTGTACACCCTCGGGGGCTGATGGCACCCGAGGCGAAGCCGAGGGTGCCATCAGCCCCCGAGGGTGTACAAAACCCATGGACCCCCATCACGCCAGGCAACAATTATTTTGTTATACCATGGTAATGGTATTAGATTACGTTACCGAAGAAATCTTCCAGTAAACTGTCTAAGTCTGTAACTGGAAGTGTCTGGAAGTTGCTGTCATCTCGTCCCGTTTCGTTGCAGTATTCGCGAACTATTCGTACTGCATGGTCGAAGCGAACAAATTCACACACAGCAGACAAGTTGTTTAGCTGGTCCCTACAGTGCATCAAATTGAAATATAGCGTGTTCTGCGGAGTACCAGCAATATAACAACCTCGGTCGCTGTTTTCACTTCTTGCAATCAAAAGTAGCACTTGTGAAAGATATATGGGGATGATACTCCCGGGGACGATCAGGGTGATGTACCACTTTTGAGAGGTTAACATCACTTTTTGAGTGACGTCACGAGGGTAACATCACTTTTTGAGTGACGTCACGAGGGTAACATGAAGATTTGTGATTTGTCATGTGACAGGCTTTCGACCAATGAAATTACACAATCTAAGACCATGATATAACAAAACAGTTTGATATACATGTATATATTTCTTGAAAACTACATGTAGTTAATTGAAGTGTACATTTGTTACCAAATACCAGTGTTGTACATTCCCTTTAATAGTTAACCCTAACTCCCTAAGCATTTTTACTAGAAACCTTCCTCAACCTATCAAATCCCAACACCATGGTTGACGTTTGCTGGTTTACAGTACTCAACCCATCAAACTCCAACAGTCCACTTGCCATAACAGTACTCAACCCGTCAAACTCCAACAGGCCCTTAGCTGTTGGATTTTGATTGAGTGGGGACACATGGCCCAAAGTAAAGTTTGAACACTGGAGTCACACAGTACTCAACCCATCATAATCCAACAATTGTTTTCATGCTAAAAAAACTTAACTATACAAAAACTAAAACACCCTGTGGAATAAATGGTAGGTTCTAGTTGTATGATGTTAGACACAATGCCAAGCATATCTAAGTACAATATTTGCCTTTATCAGTTGTTTATTACAGCAGGTTGCATACACACACTCTCTCCACTCAAAGTCTAACAATGTTGCATGCTAGTAGAACCACCGTCCTCACTCAATCAAAATCCAACACTGTTACTGCACACATACAGTACTCATCCAGCCATATTCCAACACTTTACACATGCCATATCAGAATTACACAGTACTCAACCCATCAAACTCCAACAATCCCTGGTGTTGGAGTTTGGCTGGATGGGGATCGTTAGGGTTAAGCAATTTACAAGCCAGATTAATTTATTTGTATTATCATAAATATTTTTGTATTTTGCAAAGAGATTAGTGGAAATAATTACCAGGATGATTGATTGATTGATTTAATTTCATCCCATTTCCATCCATATACATGTAAATCCATATACTTGATGGGCTTCCCCCCCCCCCCCCCCTCCCCCCGTTACCATGTTTACTATTTTGCCCTACAAACACCAAGTACATGTAAGTAAATAGTGGTCCAGTGCATGTGAATGATTGGTAACTCAACAGTAACATGTTATGGTTGAATTTAATGTTTAAAGCTGATGATTGTATAAATCTTCAGTAAAGTCTGAGTGAGTCTGAGTTGCTGGTATTTTTTAGAATGAGTTTGAGGCTACAGGAGTAAGCATTATTTTCTTATTGAATGAATACAACAAATCTGTACATACTATTGTCATGTCCAGGATACAATGTAAATAAGCTGAACCATCACAGGTTGGATGTTTAATGTATATCTTGATTCATAGAAAGTATGCTTATCCGTAGAAACAATTACCAATTATGTATCTTCCCTTGATATTTTTCAGGATGCTATGGCATACAACAAGATGAATGTCTTCCACTGGCATATCGTGGATGATCAGTCATTTCCATATGAAAGCAAAACATTTCCTTTCCTGAGTGAAAAGGTACATGTAAACCTATTGTGTTTCATTAACACACAAGGTAGGATTGGTACAATATAAACCAAATGGTCAAATTTTAATGTTAAACTTCTTTAGTGTCAGGATGATATTAATCTCAAGTTCCCGAGATTTTGACTGAGGTGATGTTACTTTTAAAGAAAATTTGGAATAGTTTTCCCTTCAGCTTCAGGAAAGAGTACTCTTTCCTGATTTCCACATTAGAATGAATGTTAAAGGGATATATCATCACTTTTAGAGCAGACTTTCAACAGGGCATGGAATTTGTGTCCTAGTTTTAGATGAACACAGTGTCTGAAAATTACTGGCTTATTTATGCAACGGCAACGATAATATGACCTGATCATGTGGGTTATTATTTGTCATAGTCGCAGAGTTAATCTAAATTAGCACTCCGATACCATGCCATTTTGATAGTGACCATACTGTCCCTTCAACTATATTCTCATGAACGACACAACGTCATAAGCTGCAATTAAATGTGAGCATTGGTACAAAGAGAGTAAGCATACTCCTTTTACCAACGTTACCATTGTAATTACCTTCCCTTTAATATAAGAGGTCTATTTAACTACAAGTGTGCCATCCTCCTGTTACTCAATTCACAATACTGTATGCATAATACATGACACACCCAATGAGCATGGCAATCAATTTGGCTTCATTGCCTAAAGGAGTAATATAGAATCAAGCATTGAATTGCAGCTCATCACATGAACAATAAGTTGCAGAACAATGGCGCAAATACAGCACAGCTGTACTATTATTGCTGCATTTACTATATACATTATTAGTGCATTTACAGTGCATTTTGCATTAAATGCCTTTGCTTGGTACAGTTCCCACACACCCGAGCTGTTTTCCCAAAAGGCACTTTTGTTCTATCAGATGTTCTGTTACCCAACTTCATGACAGACCCAAATTGATTGTTTCTGGGTCAATACCAGGGAGAGAGGCAATATTTAATGGAGTGAACAAAGATAATTTATTCAAAGTAGAACTGCACAATGTACTTGTGTTTTACCAACTGAGCTACATTGATCAAGCACCTACATGTACATGTATGTATGTCCATTTACATGTATCAACGGGCTCCCAATTTTGTCAATAACTTTGTTCTGAAGGCGCTCAGAATATCTTGCTGACCCGGCACTCATCACACAGAAAATTAAGAGCAAATAACCCAGAATCATGTATGATTTTGCCTTAATATTAGGTCTAGACTGCTGCCTTTGAATGGTCTCCAAGAAGAAGTGTGCTTTATTAGAAGCTCTGTATTATTATAATTAGAAGTATTTTATGATGTGATAATTGATATTAAATTTTGTGTATATCCTCTTTATGCAGCATGTATGGGTTAAATGACTTCCTGATGACTAGTGGTCCCAGTGGCCAGTATACCAAGATATTGCAAAAAATGGGAGACCCTCGACATATACATTAAATAGTAAATTTTCTTTGTTCACCTAAATAAACACGTACTTAATCACTTACATGTAGCTAAAACAATGTATCACTCAGTTAGACTCCTTCAAATGCCGTTCTATTCTGCTTGCTTACATGTAGCTCTCCAATTTGCCTCTAATACAGTTCCCCAAACCCTTTCCATTTATACAATTGCTGATGATCCCGGCTCATGTACACATCACATGTATCATGTAAAATTGTATAAACTGAAAATAGTTTGGATTTTGTTTACCTGTTCTAGGGAGCGTTCACCCCATCCTATGTCTACAGCCAGTCTGATGTAGCAAGAGTCATTGACTTTGCCCGGGACCGAGGCATCCGTGTCATTCCTGAATTTGACACCCCAGGTCACATGCAATCTTGGGGGTCTGTAAAGGGCCTCTTGACACCCTGTCAAGACAAGTCAGGAAAGGCCACTGGCGCATATGGACCCATCAACCCAATATTGAACTCAACTTACAATTTTCTGAGATCTTTTTTCAGTGAGATTGTGGGGGTATTTACCGACCAGTACCTCCATGTGGGCGGGGACGAGGTTCGCTTTGACTGCTGGTTAGTTTAATTTAGTTGTATGAATCATTTTTATTTGAAATATTCAAAAGGCCTGCAGGCTGGTTTGAATCTGCGAGTGGGGACCGGGTGGCGTGGGTATATGAAAGTAGAACTTCACATTTGGGGAAAAATACCACTCTGATTCAGTAAATTCAATGAAATGGAAAAAGAATAATGAGATTTATATCAATTAGTTCTTTGGTAGAATATCATCATATACATGTATCAACAAGTGAAGTCATAATGCATCAGTGCGACATGGTCCTACATGTACTGTATCGTAGTCATGTACATATACCTAGCAGTAGGACCTTGAATATTGTCAAAGCAAGAATGCAGATTACATCTTAAACAAGTTACAAGATGTTAAAAAAAACAACCAACAAAAACAAAAACCTTGGGGGAGTATACAATATTGTCTGTGCCCAATTGTCTTAATTTATACTCATGTGAATATATTTATTTGCACTGTTACAGATACAGCCATTTTGCAGTTTGGGATATAACCCTGTTTCACTGACTTCGACAATAGGCACTATTTGTACCTTGCAACATAATGGGAAAAAACAGATTAGATATTAAAAGCCGGAAATATTCTCTGAAATGTCATAAATTATCACAGATTTACAGAAAACTTACTTTTTCAATTCAATTCAATTCAATTCAATTCTGGTTTATTTAAAAAACACCAAACAAAAAGTCCGAGGACTAAAAATATTTGGTTTACAGTAAAAATTTACAGTACCTAAGAAGAACATCTAGAAAGGTGAATAATTTATTAAAAACTTGTTACTTGGTGTAAAGTTTATGATGGTATCAAAGATCCCTTGAACAAAAATTTGGAGGTGCTATCATTTTAGTATCATTAATAGAATTACAGTATCTGGCATATGAATTGTTGTCTTCCAGAGAAATGAATTCCGCATTTGAATGAATACAAAATATCTGAATGCATTTTCACTATTTCTTGTTAACAACATAATACCGGAAGACACTGAAACTTTTACGGGTTAGTTTTTATTAAACATACATGTACATATATACATAACAGCAAAAGAAACGTCAGCCCCTAAATGTTGATAAGTATGAGAACATGTTTAGCTTGTGTGTCCTCAGACGTCATGCATGACGCATTTTGAGGTCAACCAAATTTGCAACATTGTGTTCGTGTTACACTCCATACTCATAATATTCTTCATTAAACAAATTAGATTAATTATAAAATGAAAATAATAAATATTTTTAGGGGTGACGTTTCTTTTGCTGTTATGTATATATGTCTTGATTCATGAAAAGTTTGTATGCATTTACAGACATTTTACCAAAAGTGAATCCTGGCTTTAAGAATGGGTAAAAAAAATTATTCTTAAACCCTGTTACCCTATTCTTTAAAATAAATTTTTGTTTTCATCTTTTATTCAGGAAAAGTAATCAAGATATCCAAGCATTCATGACGGAGATGGGTTTTGGTCAAAATTACTCCAGATTGGAGGAATACTACGAGCAAAGATTTTTGAGTATTGTGGAGAGTGCACATGTGAAACCCATCGTGTGGCAGGAGGTGGTTGACAATGGAGTACATGTACGTACATGGGGCTAATTGTTGTAATGTTATTAACAGAAATATTAACCCTAACTCCCTAGGCCCATTTGCTTACACATAACCTGAATCCTCCAAAATCCTTCAGTAGTAAAGCAAGCACATGACATGTATGCACACATGTGTTTCTATCTGAGATACATGTACATGACCAGGGACCCTCCTTGCATGCATGGAGCAATAAACAGTGTCCACTGACCCAAGCACTGACCCAAGCACTGACCTTGCAATCACCTTGCAATCACTACAACAAACATGGATGTACATGTACCATGGAAAGGCAAGTACGCCTAATAACCTCAATCCTCCTAAATCCTCCTAAATCCTTCACTTCAGCAAAGAGCATGTAGCATGTAACCTCAATCCTTCAAAAACATTCACTTTAGCAAAGAGGATTTAGGAGGATTTGGGAGGGTTAGGGTTAAGAGAAATCTTTATTTTTAAAGGGGAAGGTACAACATTGGTGTTTGAAAACGTACATTCATTACAACCTTCTATAAGTAAAGACTGTTCACAGCACCCAGACACTATGTAGAAATTCTCTTTTCAGTAATAATTAGTTCTGAAAACAACTGGTTGGTTACAACTCAACGTTTCGATCAGTATGCTCTGATCATCTTTAACAGAAGAATGCCGGACTCTGGGAGATGCTACTGCTTAAGGAGACTGCTGAGGAATTTGCACAAGAATTTCTACATGGTGTCACCGCAAACAGTCTTTACTTATCCTTTTCACCATGCAAAGTCTTACAACCTTTTAGTTTTTAAGAAATGTCATCATGAAAGTAAACAGCCTGTGAATATTGCATTGCAATTGGCGCTCCCATATCTAAAAAAAACACACACAAAAAAAGGGAAACTATTACATGTTTTTAATTAATTTATTTTGTTTTAAAACAAAATGTTGCTGGATGGATGTACTACTGATGGTACCACCAAGTGCCCTTTTAGGAAACTGAGTGTACATGTATATTCACCACTAAAGGGATGCGTACATGTATAATGTGCTCATCAGGACCAGAGCAGAAATGCTTAGGCTTAGATCTGTTTTTAATAGCTTGAATTACTGACCCGCCTCTGAAAATCTTAAATCACAGCCACAAAATCATAATTTCTGAAGGTAAACATTTTGACAGTGTACAATTACACAATAAAATTGCCTGGTTACCAGGAACCATCTGAACCATTGGTGTACAAACTATAACAATAATCAACGATTGAGGGCGCCCTCCTAAAGGGAGAGTGCTCTAATTTTTTAAAATTTAATTATTATTATTTTTTTAATTTCCGTTTCCCAACATAAATTCTGTAATCCAAGTAATTAAAACAAAATTGCCGTATTTATTTTAAGAAATATGTACATAAAACATGTGTATACATTTAAACACCGATACTGCACCTGTAACATAGAAAATGTACATACATGTACATGTATTATATGAACAGTTTTTCCTATTTCCAATAACACGTTTCTGAAGACACTCTTAATTAGCTGGATCACTGAAGGATCTTGTATATAATAATAATAATAATGTGGACTTATATAACGCACGTATCCACCAAATTGGTGCTCAAGGCGCATTACATTATCACCCCTGCTCATCAGGCTCATAAATCATTCCTGAAACCATCTCAGCTCCCTGGGCAGTATACAGTTCAATTGCTGTCATTACAGCGCACATAGTGCTAATCAAACACAACCAACTCTGCCCTCACATATTTCTGCTTTTCTTTTTCTATTTTAAGTATTAAACAATTTTGCTACTTGCAGCTACAGTGCAAACGTTCCACTGCTGTAATGAACATTAGGGGATCCACAAAAATATTCACTATATTGATTGTTCGTTAAAGGGAGCCCAGAGCTGGGGTCATGACTATATTTTATAAAAGCATGTGGTGTTCATTATTCTTGGATCTGGTGTGATATATTACACCCAGCTTCAGTGGTAAGAGAAAACTTAGCCTGGGAAACTGTATGCTATGTGAACTTTGTATTTGTTTTAATACTGTATGAAGCACAAAATTTTGCATCCAGTCGGTATGCAGGAGAAAGGTATTTCATTTGCCTGAAAAAACTGACATGGCACACAGAGAAAGCATCTTGGCTACTCCTCAAGTAGGGCTGAAGAGGTTGTTGTCACCTACATCTACATGTACATGTAGGGTACTCCCAATGGTACCCAGACAATCTCGGTGCTTAATATATGTAAGCTAGAGGAGTTCATGATTGCCTGATGGGTATCATTGGTATCCTGGGTGACAACGACCCCTTCAGCTCAAGTAGGCTACACCTCAAGGTAAAACCCATCATGTATTTATCTACAGAGCTTACCAAAAGTTTGGATGTGAGGGAATAGCACTCACTGTACTCATGTCCACAGTACATGTATGTTTTTTCATGAAGGTCGATCTTGAAACAGTGGTTCACGTGTGGAAGACACCATGGCCAGAGGAACTTCACAATGTCACCAAGAAGGGATATAAGGCTTTATTATCAACACCATGGTACCTGAATCTGGCTGATAATCCTTATAATCAAAACTGGCGGGCTGTATACTCTGTTGAGCCTCTGAAATTCAATGGTAATCTTCACTGTGTTATTTGAGTTTCTGGGTGTGCTTTAGGTAGTGATTGGCCTGCATCTACATTGTAAATGCCTTCTAATTACCTGCATGCTATGTTTTTATTTATTTGTTATCTTTCAGTCTATTGCACATAACATCCACATGTACACGAGAGAATTAGAAAAGAATGTTAAGATATCATGAGGGAGAGGGGTAGGGGTTGTTTTTGGGGTGCAAAAGAACCCCCTTTTTGATCAAATTTGGTAGAATTTTTGTTGAGTTGAATGGCAAAATTACAGTTCTAACTTGTTTATACATGATCAAAATTTACTTATAAGTTATAAATTTTCAAGTAAAGTACATCCATTCTTTATAAGAACTGAGATATGCTACCGTATGTATTATAAAAAACAACCATAGACTGTATTCATTTGTGGAATTTCTGCCTTCATGTGACAGAAATTCATTTTTGGAAATTATTTTCTTAAATTTACTGAAATGATTCAGCTTTACGAATTGTGTATCTGGGCCTTCAAAACTAGCCTTTAAAATTTTTTATTTTTATTTTATTTTTTTATATTATTATTATTGAACAAAAAAATCCTTAACCTGCATGTACTGTACACGTACGTTAATTGCTTATAACCTACCAGACACGGTGTTTATCACAATGAGTGCTATCTTTCATTTAAATTGTCTTTCTACTTGAACTTTCTCAATGTCTTTGCATGTTCCGCACATGTGTTCTTGGGGTGTTTTGTGTTCTGCTTCCATACAAATTTTATTAACAACGTGGCAGCATGCAATATGATTGATAGCCTTGACCAACAAGGCGTGCAAGTTTAAATTCGCCAAAGATAACTCCAGTTCCTGGTATAGAGCCCACAGCCTGTAGTCAAAGGCACTAACATTTGGGGTTATCGAGTTGCCATAATATACCTAAGGCAAAACAAGTCATAGGTTGTTTTCAAAATCAGTGTGTGATGCGTTTTTTATTAGCTGTTCCCCAATTTCAATCGGGAACAGCTTTTGTTTTCGTACAGATTTTTACCTGTTCCCGATTTCAAATCGTGAACAGCTTTTGTTTTCGTTCCGTTTTTTATTTTTTATTTTTTATTTTTTTATATTTTTCAGATCTTTCTATCCTGGAAGTCCATTACAATTGCACATTCCAGTGCATTGAATGGCATGTTTCCTTTTATCTGATCAGTTGAAACTTTGCACATGCATAAACCATCAAAATGTACATATCACAAAGGCATCATGATGAGGTCATCGGCTGTAACATTATGACCTCATGAATATTTAATCTTTGAGTTTTGTGACCATCATTTCAGAAGAACCAAACAAGCTGCATTGTTTGTTTTTGTTGTAATGGTTTTATTAGACAACAAAGTTGTTGTGGTAGGCTTGAAACTTGTGTGACGTCATCATATGACATCACATATAGTGCGTTTTACGTATGATGTAATAACATGTTCGAAATGTCACAAAACTTGGCAGGATTGTAGGTTGTAGTTTTATAGAACAAAATGTAAAGTGACGTCAGTCTGACGTCATCACAGGCCACGTTATATTGTTTTAAAATTTTAGGTAAAAATACACAATTTCTCAACTTTAATTTAAAGTGTTCTGTCTTTCATGAATAACTTTTAAAACGATGAGCATTCATAAGATTATGATGTAGTCAATAAAAACTTTTAAATTTGTCTTTAAAAATGCAACAATTTTAATGGTCGAATTTACCTACCATAGGTAGAATGTGGTACCATCCTTTCTCGTCCTACACAAAACCCTTTATCACGATAGCAATTTAAAAGTGCACTTTCTGTTCTCATTTAAACTCGTATTCGTTAGTGGTTTTGCATTGAGGGAAATTGCCATAGGGATTGTACACGATACGAGTTCGTTTTCTTGCAGGTGAGTTTTCGATAGGGATTGTACACGTTGGTATAGTTTAACTTGATGTACTGTGTGTATACGATACAAGCTACGAACGTGTATCAGTTTATTTCTCATACGGTTTGTACACTTGGGACTTGGGTTGATTTGATTACTATCGACACTTACTTGTTTTGAACCATTTGACTTATCATGTTCTTAATAACTTCATAAACATTACTTTGTTTGTATATAAATATTAGATACTCATACTAGCACAAGTCCAATGTAAAATCACAATTATACACAAGCAAAACCAAATGGGAACAGCTCTGTGGTTGTTTAGTTACAACCACTATCTTTATTTGTTTGTTTGTTTGTTTGTTTTTTGTTTGCCAACCAGTAAAAGATGTGATACATATGTATACGCAGAAAGGAAAGTGAAAAAAATGAAAACTAAAAATGCCAGTGCGCAGGTCTAAGATTGATGCGCGCAGAAACCAGAAACCTTTTTATGGTTTAAGTGACCATCCATTGAAACTCGCAACTAGGCCGCATTATACAATGTGTGCCCATGGCTCTGCATTATATTTAGCATACCTGTTTTACCTTTTCCAGAGAGCATTCCGGCCAGTGAGTTTGTTTCAGCGTTTCATTCACTGAATTTCTTGGGACAGGAATCAGTACGGGAACTTTGGCACTGACAAGTGTACAGCCTTGGTCAAAGCTGTTTGATCGATTAATTATTCATCATTTTGTGTACAGTTTCATGCAGTCATAGTGGTCAGCGCACAGTTCTATTCCTGAACAATCTTAAGCTCTTTTTGTGTGGTAACCTTTTGGTCTCTAAATGTTTATTTCACCATTTTCAAGTTTTGTTGCTTGTACATATTTTCTTCACTTTATGCAAAGAGGCATGCATATGATGATTTCCGTTCCAGAGTACCGCTGTTATACGGTTCTTCATACATGTAATTGTTTTTCAAATTCTAACGATATTTGCCATGATAACACTTAAAGAGAAAGTAAAACATTGGTAATTACATCTTCCAGATTATCAAATATATTATCAAAAAATACTTGATGTAAAGTTGTTACGTATATCAATTATCGTGACAAAATTATTTTCTCTGAAGTCCTTTCATCTTCGAGACAAAAATTGATTTTAGAAAAAGTGACTGTTTGACAATTTTGTGTAAAGCATGAAAAACATGCAACATTGTTGTTTTGTTTTCTCCAAAACGTGAGCACATATTGTGATGATATGTATTTCTTGAAAATTAGAGGATTGAAATGAACGTACACTATCGAATACCAATGTTGTACCTTCCCTTTATTTATCACTTTAACATTAATCACTATAGATACCACATGGGAATGGATTTATGCTGTTATTTTTTTCATTCATTTTAGTTGCCTTTAATCTAATCTGTTTGTATATTCAATGCCTCCATACATCATGTTTCCTGCTATTAACACTATTGCTGCCTAGCCTTAATAATTTGCATTAACCCTAATAACCACCGTATATCCTGCAAAATCCTCTGTTGGAAACTGGTACTTTCACCTCTTCAAATGGGACAAAATTAATACCTGGCAAGAAGTACAGGCCATAAGTGCTGAATATGAAAGATCAACGAAAATGCATGGTGCATTTTAAAGATAAGGGCATGTTTCTAAAAGTGCACTGATGGATTTTGGAGGATTAAGGAATGTTCCTATCCAGAATACCTAGGGGGTTAGTGTTAATATTAGACTAAATTCAGTTACTTTACCATTGTGTAAATTGTGACATATTTGATCATGTTCTTGATTTTGAAATTGTCAAAATTACATCACAACTTAAATATTTGCTGCTCAAATTATTCACTGCAAACACAGCCGAATTATAATTAATTACAATATATATTAACTAAAATGTCTGGGGTTTTTTGGTTTAAAATGTAACTCTGTTACACAGAAATATTTGAATGTCCCGATGAAGTTTTTCACCAAACCTCAAGATATAATGTAAACCAACTTCATTAACGCACGGATGTATGTTTATTTCTCCATGATCACCACGTCAAACACAATAATTGTTTTACTTTGCTTTTAATATCGGATGATACATCTTTTGTCACAGGTACTAAAGCTCAGAAGAGGTTGGTGTTTGGGGGAGAAGCCTGCATGTGGGGGGAGTATGTTGATGCTACCAACCTGATCCAGCGAAGCTGGTAAACAACACAATGAGTTTGTTTAAATTAATACATTTCAGTGTTTATTCCACAGACATAATAACTAACCTATAAATCGACAGCAGCCATCAAAAATGAAGTCAAGAAACAGTAACTGACCACGCCGCAGACTTTTATGACTTGTGAATCGGACTCGAGTCCGACTCGAGTCTGTCACTTTGTTGGTGACTCGAGCTTGGACTCGAGTCACGATGTACAGTGACTCGGACTCAGACTCGACCCTTCGGACTTGGACTCGACGGCAAAATGCCCCATATTCATAATTTTAAAACATCACCAAAATAAATAAGTTTCTTTCACCATAGTGTTTAAGTTTTCTTATTTACCTTAAACAATGCGAACAAATAATGTTGATTTTCGATCATGGGCCCATAATAAATCATGGGCCCATAATAAATCATGGGCCCATAATAAATCATGGGCCCATAATAAATCATGGGCCCATAATAAATCATGGGCCCATTATAAATCATGGGCCCATAATAAATAGTTGAAAAAACTTATTGGTTGCACTAAACATAAATTGCAAAATAATTCACAAATTATTACCCAAAAGCTTTATAATTTAAGAAAAAATATGCAGTGACCACTGTACCTTCTCTGTAACTATGTGTAATCCCACACAGGCCACTGGGCTGTGCAGTAGCTGAGAGGCTATGGAGTGCGAAGAGCGTACGTGATCCAAAGAAAGCGGCGCCCAGATTAGCTGAGCAACGTTGCAGAATGCTCAGGTAGGATTTACATTTACCTTATCCACCCAAAAACTGAAATACAAAATTGGAATACATGATGTAGACCTGACTGTACAGAAGCTCATATAGCAATAGGAGAGTAGGGAAAACCATAACAAACTACAGCGAACAGGCAGGTAGCACAACTTTTTTGTGCATTAAAATAGTCAACATGGCCACATTTTAAACGCCATAATAATGTCCAGAAAGGGTTAGGGTGATTTGAAATAATGTCCGTTTACTCCCCCTTGTAATTATAATATACAAGGTGAAACAATTTCACCCACCCACTTTGACAAATTATTGTCTACTTGCATGATAACATGTTTTATAACATCAAGTTTAGATTCTCTGTTACTTAAAATCATCTACAATGGTAGTTAAAAATGGGGACACACCATGACACAATAACTAATCTAATTAAGACCCATCTCCACTGTCAAATGTTGAGCGCTTTCAATTTGGCTGGGATATCCCACTGCTATTTGTTCCCAAGGAAATGTTGGTTAGAACTCGATATTGTATTGGAGGTGCCAGAGTGTGTCATCTGGTTTTGCACAGAATTTTAGATCCACTACAGTCCCCATATCGTCTCACAAATCAGTAGGACCATTCTACTTTTCTACCTTTTAAAATGGTCAATACCTTTTTTGTTTGAACTTTTTGGTCTATATTTACTCATGAAAATTTACATATTTGTGAGCAAATCGGTGATGTCACGGTGGGATTAGATGCAATATTGTGGTTGGTGTTGGTCTTTTTAACTGAGCGTCTGATTACCAATCAGTAAACCTTTTAAGTTAACCACTGTTTTCTTGGGTAAGGTTTGGAGTTTTCATTTTGTGCACTTTCTGTGCTGTTGTAACACATAGTTCCTGTTGTGTTCTCACAAAACAGCACCCATGTAATAAGCATGATAATTCTTACCAATATTAAACAGCATACTCAATCTTCACTTTATGTCTAAAATATGTATCTACATAAAATTATTTTACAAGGCCAATTAATGGAATTTGATTGTGACCCTTGTGTACTTCGCACTGTAAACTTGTATCTTGACCTTATTTTCTTCTTATATTCTATTAGGCGCGGTTTGAAAGCACAACCAGTGACTGGACCAGGCTTTTGTGTCTTGCCAAGAACTATTTGAACCCATGATTTGAAGCAGTTTGGCAATTTATTTACATGTTTGTTTGACTTATAATAATAAGAGGCCTATCAAAATATAAATGAATGATCATGACAATGTTTTGTATTACTAAACTTAGATTTACTTATATTTGACACTCTTAGTTCCTGCCACACAACATACTTTCTTGTGACCTTGTGCTGATTATTTCATTGGATCAAGAGTGTACAAGGCAGATGGGGAAGTCTCATAGATAAAAATCCTCTTCACTTAGATTTACTAAGATTTGATACTCATCGTTGCCACACGAACGACTTTTTGTGTGCAGGTTGGACATTTTATTCAAGATAGTGAAAGCCAGACAGGGGAAAGTTCATTTGAACAAAAGGGGCCCGGGGGTGACTGCCCACTGGCCCACCATTTGAATATGCGCCCTGTAGGATAGGAGACAGAACAGGTGACTGGAAACAAGTTGCCGAAATCTATTGATAATTAATTCAAAGGGGAGGGGAAGGTTTTAAAATAACGTGAATTTTTCTTGGAATTTGCTTTTCTGCATTTGTGTACTCATGTATTTGTGTACACCGATTTAAAATCTCAGACGAAGTTGTAGATTATAATGTGTTAACATTTGTTATCTTAAGCTAGATGGAATGATATGTACATGTGTCTTGCCAACTCACATATTTGACACATGGTTTGGCTGTTTCTAACAATCTCAATATTAAATTTTCAGATCACAACAGATGATGATTAAAATGAATTAAGATTTTGATCGATGCCTTAACATTTGTTGAATGTATCAGATACCGTAAATTTGACTTTTTAAGCACGTCTGGCTATGAAATACAATACTTTTATAGCGATCACTGTAAACCGTGATGCTAAAAACAAAACCAGTATTGTTCTCATTGGGAAAGCGGCGCGCTCAATATGTACCAGTACTTAACACGGAAGAATGAAGCTAACGCGCCGTATGTACAGAAAACCGCTACTAAATTACTATATTCTGATATGATACAATTGGCCTTGATGTACACAGTGCCACTTTTATTAAGTTGAACTTTTAATAAGTTTCAATATTGCAATATTATGTTTCAGTAAATAAAAATGCATGTAACTTTTAGTTTTTAGAAATTGGCCCAAATTTAATTTGTTTTTATTAATATTTGTTACTTTTGGTATCTTAATATTGTTTCCTATGTCATGAGAGAGGCGATAAGATTTCCATTTGGAGCAATCATAAATTGACATCAATAGAAGGGTTTGTTGGGATTTAAATTTTGTGTAGTGTCCATTTTTACATTATCTTTTTCCTGGCCTTCAGTTTGTATTTACATATATTTTATTTTATGTTTTGATTTATTTTAATTTTGTTCCTGAAGAAAGGAAATAGAATACTTTCAAATAAGTTTCTTCAAGATGTATCGCTAGTGTTTTTCAGTATTTTACCGGCAATTTGCTTTTCACGGCTATTTCACAATATAATTAGGAGAGGAAAACGGATGAACATGAGCGGATCCACAATATTTCTTTAGGGGGGGGGGGGCTGAAAATCAATGAGGGAATACCTTATCGTTTGTATCTGATTCTGTTATTTAAAAAAAAATTTTTTAAACGGTTTTAGGGGGGGCTACAGCCCCCTTAGCCCCGGATCCGCCAATGATGAATTATACACATCGGAAATGGCCGTTAAAACAACGAATGACACGGACGATACCTCTATAACAAATGACGCAACTTGATCAATCGTTGGTTGTCAAATAATTATAAGCTAAATATTGCTTTTTGTCCAGATTGTGGTCTGTAATTACAGGATCATATGTAAGCCTAAATAAATCACCAATGAGAATCTTGCTTTACATTATTTGTAACCATTTTAATAAAACACTAGAAACAACTTTAACACACTTTTATGTAAAAGGATATGATAGTGTCAGAGGCCTGAAGAATATAGAGATCTCATCTTTTAAAGAGGGGCTCTAAGGTCAAATTCAGTTTTGCGATGCACTCATTTTCCAATAGATAGTATTTGTGAAAGTCGAAAAAATATCACAAAGTCTCTTGCCTCACGTTAAAACGGTGTAAAATGCCATTGTATTTGATACCGGTACCCTTCCAGTGCGAAATTTTTTAACACCCAAAAACATCAAATGACGTCACATTTCAAATATGTGGGTCTGTTCATTTTTGTATGGGGAATTTTTTAGTTCATTCCCAAATCTCCATGATATTCGATCAAAACCGCGTTGAATTTGACGAACGAAAAATTGATGTATGGAATGTACCGACCCATGATTTATGTTTCAAATTTCGCACTGAAAGAGTATCAAATAAAATGACATTTTACACCATTTTAATGTGAGGTTAGAGACTTGATGATATTTGTCCAGTTTCATAGCTCTATCTATTGGAAAAATGAGTGCAGCAAAAAACTGCCCCTCTTTAACGTGTACGACAGAGCATACAGGCAATTTCCCGTCAATGTTACAAACTCGTGACTCATAAATTCAAAGTTCAAAGTTAACAAAGCCAATTTTACCCCAAAAAGATGCAGTCCCGTATAGAGCAAATGAAGTCCTACAGCATGGAAAAATGAATATGGCTATTAATCTGCAGAGGGCAATTTCGCCGTCGTGCTTGGTCTACAAAATTGCCCCCCTCCCCAGTCATGTGGGGTCAAAGTGCCCCACAGAAATGTTCAGGGATAAAATGGGGACGGCAGAAATTTGGCAAAAGACAAGACAAACTGGAACAGAAAAAATAACCATTTATTTATACTCGGTACTTGTTTTTGTATGATGTGATCATAATGTATAAGGTTTACCAATAGGATTTTTACATATCAAATAAAGAGGGATGTTTTTACTCATGGTTTATTTGTCCAATGCTGACACGTAACCAAGCCATCACTTTGTATTGGATTTATCAAGAAAGAACTATTAGCATATAACATGATTTGCTTTTGCATCTGACTCTAGTCTATAGTGACTGGCTGATATCTTGGGTGGGCGGGGATGTGATATTGTGTATTTTAGTTACTAATTTTCATTACAATTCCTGCAGCGTAACTGAAGAGTAGGGCCTACACATGATGTCATGAAAGGTCATATTAGTACAAGTGTCACTTAAACTTAAATCCTCTGAACCTTAAAATGGGGACAAAAAGATAAGACAAAAAATGCCCCCCCCCCCACACACACACACACTCTAAGAAGGCACACATACGCGCCTGCACAGCTATATCGATAAGATGACACATCTTCTCATGCTTATCCAAGACAACAACATCCGGCCGTCTATGTTCCGTTTCTTCTACATGGTCCGTTTCTTCTACCTTTTCTGGCACATGGTCGTACCACTTTGATTGCACCTTGACACCGTACTTCTTACACAAATCCAAATGGATCACATTGGCCAACTTGTGTCTGCCTTTGTATTCAGTCTGATCATGCACTCTGCATTCACTGACAATGTGAAATACAGTATCTTCCGCCGCATTGCACATTTTGCACATAATTTATAAGAGACATCTGACTTCTCGATCCTTGCCTTCATCACATTCGTCCGCAGAGACTGGTCTTGTGCTGCAGTAATCAGACCCTCGGATTCTTTCTTCAGTTCTCCTCTCCTCAACCCTTCCCAAGTCTTGCTACTCGCCACTTCTTCGGTACATCTCAGTGTTTTTTTTCCTGCCAGTCTTGTGTTTTTTCTTCTCTTCTTTGATTCTTGTACCCCTTTGGACCTAATTCTTCTGCCTTCATATATTTCTGCGCAACCTTCAACAACATTTCCTGAGTCCTACTATAACATGACACTGCAAGCTCATCTCGATGTTAACGCTGTCTGATACACTAAGTAACTCTCTTCTGCTGTCTGACCTCGGTAGATAGAGTCTGCTAACATTCGACCGTGGATGTAACATGCCGTTTATCGTCATCAATTTTCTCGTTTTCCTGTCAGTAATATCTAGATCTGCCTTGGTCCACTCGACAATTCCCGCACTGTACCTCATTAGTGACACAGCCCAAGTGTTGATCGCCATTACCATATTCACTCCATTCAGGTTGGACTTCAAACACTTCTTCACTTTCTTAAGCCTCTCTTTCGATTCCTCGTGCAGTTACGTCCATGATCTGCTTCAAGCACTCCAAGAACTTTCTTCTTCACGCAACGCCCTCAATTATTATGTGCCATGATCTAGTGGTAAAGCAATTCCATCCGAATGTACCCTTTTACCCCTCTTTATGGTCATCACAGCACATTTCTCCAGACCAAACTTCATGCCGATGACATCGCTGAAGATCCATACAATCTGCACCAAGGAATCAATCTCTTTCTCGTTCTTCACAAACAACTTCAGGTCGTCCATGAAGAGCAGATGGTTAATCCTGCATCCATCCTTCGTCATCTCGTATCCCACACTAACCTTCCGCAGAATCATCGACAAAGGGAACAACGCCCAAACAACAGTGGAGCAGCGGCGTAGCCAGGACTTTTTCAGTGGGGGCGGGGCACAGGGAGGGCGGGGGCACATGGAGGGCATTACTTTTCAGTGGGGGTGGGGGGGGGCAGGGGTATGTTTTTTTCCCCTGGGGGCACTGGAAATTTGTGGGGGGAACGTCCCCCCCTCCCCCCGTGGCATCGTCTGATTTTTACCTTACCAAGGCATCACTGGCCGTCAGATTTGTTCTCCATGTCTTCATGCTCTCACCCAGACATTTCACCGCCTCGATCAGCTGCCCCTAAGTTCAAACATTCCATAATCCACGAGTGTGATACCATGTCATATGCCTTCTTGTAGTCTATTCATGCCATGCCAAGTTTTCCTGTTCCTACAGTCCTAATTACCGTCTTATCAATGAGTTGGTCTTTTCTTCCTCGATCTTGACCGCTTCTTGCAACCTTTCTGCTAATCTGGAAATAACTGCTGATCTTCTATGTGACTATACAGATCTTCTGCAATTATGCCGGCCGGTCAGAAGTTTATACATCATGGGTAAACAAGTAATAGGTTGCAACATTACCCTTCTTAATGTCCTTCATGATGACTTCTGCTTGTCTGTCGTCGTCGGCGTCGTCGTCGTAGTCGTCGTTCTGGGGGATGTAGTGGAGGGCAGGGAGGGGGACGCTATGGATAAGGATCATTGTTTTCTTTGACCACTAGATCGAGTAATGTGAATGTGAGTCCCCATCTTGAGAAATCCTGAGTGGTGCGGCCCTTATCTCCGCTCCTATTTGTTATGGATCTTAGTGGCAATATTTATAACCTGAAATAAATTAAACTAGAGGGCGCTGTTAAGAGCGATGACGTCACCAAATATATTTTTAAAAAGAGCAGATCCCACTTAATATATAAACCGAGAATGTTTTTTTTTTCGAATACCCTTTCAGATTTATAAAGAACTTGAATTTCCAGTTTGGACCGGAAGTAAGGGTCAATAAGGTCATGTCTTTGTATCAAATGTCGAGTCCTCCATGTTCTGTATGATTATGAAGGAATCAAGAAATTATCTTTTGTGGTTCACGAGATATAAAATATATTGTTTTAATTATAATTAATTACGTAATAATTCATTAGATGACCTCACCATGACGTCACAACGTTACCTGTTAAGGTCGAACTATTTGTTAAGTTTTAAGGTTCTTTGAACTCCGCAACTATGTTTTGGCTGTACAAATACATTTACAGATTATTATACAGTCCATTTTCATAGTTTACAGAGCGCCTACGTTCGTACAGACAAGCTCTAACAATGAAATGTAACATGTGAACATATCATGAGCAATCGAATAGCCAATAAGAACAATATAAATTTGTTACTACAGAAATCTATCCAATCACGATGCGCAGTATTCAAGAGGCACGTGATCCTCAAACACTTTCAAACAATCATTGTGGGAAGTTGATGTTTTTCGTTTAAAAACTATACACATTATTCCATTTGCAAATTAAATTTAATTAAGTTGATAAAATAATAAAAAGAAAATAAATAAAACACATAAGTTAAAAGAAGATCTGGATCTCTTGTCTCAAAATCAAAATTAATTGATTTTGTATTTAAATAAACTCCAGTGCCTGAAAACCTTTTGTCAAGGGCGCATTGGAAAACTCTTACCATGACATTGATTGCCCATAAAACGAAAGCAAACTAACAAATAAATTCTTTAAAAAATCCTCTACGCATCGATGACTGTTAATTTGACTGCATCAATCACGAAAAGATGCAAAACATCATATTTCACGATGAGATAATTGAAGTCACGAATGCCCAAAAACGATCTGTTAGAATTCACTCTTAGATTTAGAACAAGCGATAACAATTCCGAAACTAGGTACAAAAATGACAGCTCGAAATAAAGGACGACAGTGAAATTACCGTAAACTGTGGACACGAAGATGCTGGCAACGACGAAACGTAATGTATTATATTATTTAGAGAACTCAACCATGAGATGAATGAAACTAAGGCAGAGTAGGCTGTTTTACGGCGGAGACTGCAGTGTACAGTGAACTATATATGCCTCGTGTCTGTGTGCCGTTCACACGCGAAATGGGCTGTGCATAAAGAATAGTACCTCTGAATAGTTGTTCACTTAAACTTCCGTTTTCGACCGGAAGGAGAGGTCAAATTGGGTCATGTCTGTGTACGAAATGTGACATAATTCAAGATATTTAAGATGCAAAGATCGTGAAAATATATTCTGTGGTTCATGAGATATGATTTTTTTTAAATATTCAACTTCCGGTTTCAACCGGAAGGAGAGGTCAGATTGGGGTCACGTTTGCGTACGAAAAATCACATAATTCAAGATCTTTCAGATGATGCAAAGATTGTGAAAATATCTTTTGTGGTTCATGAGATATAATTTTTTGAAATATTAAACTTTGATTTAGTGTAATTCGATATCTTATGACCTCACCATGTTGTTAAGGTCTAAGTATGTGTTAAGTTTTAAGGTGCTGTGAACTTTGCAACTATCCTTTTTTGTTGGATTTGTCTCACTGAGAAGAAGAAGGAGAAGAAAAAGCACAAAAAAAACTAGACGGAAGTGTTTGTGATATTACAAACACATAGGTGTTCGAGTTTTGTCAGGGCAGTGATGATGACGTCAGAATATTTTTAAAAGAAACTTTACATTATTATTTTTTTTCATATTAAAGAGTACCCTGTAAAATATGATGGTTACCAACGATGATTTGTTTGAAGTCCATTTCAATGATTTGAACTTAATCACATTATTTATTCTTGAAAAAACAGTTCAAATGTGAAAAACAACTGTTCTGCTACATAAGGATCAATTTTGGTACCGAAATTCTTTGAGAGATGGCATTTATTTCTTTGGCGAGTTTTTACAACGCGTTTTCGTGTAGTTCCAGATACGAATTGTGATTTTGACGAAACCGTCGTCCTCGCTAATAATGTACGATTTTGAAAATATATTTTTTGAATATTCAACTTTGACTTCCGGTTTGGACAAGAAGTAAAGGTCAAATTGGGGTCACCTTTGTGTAAATATTTTTCGACAATTAACAATCTATACAATGGTGGAAAGATTGTGAATTTACCCCTTGTGGTTGTTGAGATATGATTTTTTTAATATTAAACTTTGACTTCCGGTTTGGACAGGAAGTAAAGGTCAAATTGGGGTCATGTTTTTGTAAATATTTTTGACAATTAACAATCTGTACATTGGTGCAAAAACTGTGAATTTACCTCTTGTGGTTGTTGAGATATGATTTTTTTCAATACTAAACTTTGACTTCCGGTTTGGACAGGAAGTAAGGTCAAATTGGGGTCTCCTCTGTGTAAATATTTTTTGACAATTAACAATCTGTACAATGGTGCAAAAACTGTGAATTTACCTCTTGTGGTTGTTGAGATATGATTTTTTTAAATATTAAACTTTGACTTCCGGTTTGGACAGGAAGTAAGGTCAGATTGGGGTCACGTCTGTGTACGAAAAATCACATAATTCAAGATCTATAACATGGTGTAAATATTGTGAAAATATCTTTTGTGGTTCATGAGATATAATTTTTTGAAATATTAAACTTTGATTGAGTGTAATTCGATATCTGATGACCTCATTATGACGTCACAACTTAAGATACAACTACATGTTAAGGTCTAACTATGTGTGAAGTTTTAAGGTTCTGTGAACTCCGCAACTATGTTTTTGTCTCTGGATATGTTTCACTGAGGAGAAGAAGAAGAAGAAGAAGAAGAAGAAGAAGAAGAAGAAGAAGAAGAAGAAGAAGAAGAAGAAGAAGAAGAAGAAGAAGAAGAAGAAGAAGAAGAAGAAGAAGAAGAAGAAGAAGAAGAAGAAGAAGAAGAAGAAGAAGAAGAAGAAGAAGAAGAAGAAGAAGAAGTCAATGGAGGAGAAAGGTGGTCGATCAGAAAATTGACATTTTTTACGTATTATACAGCAACATTATTGAAAAAATTATTAAGCTAATTAGTTAATTTACATACAGAACATTTGTATAATTAAGAAAAGAATCATTTTTTATTCCCAGAAACCACGGAAACGGAGGATTTCTCAGCTGATTTCTGGAGTGACAGTTATATTCTAATTTGCTCGTCGCACTGTAGGCCTACTTTTTAGGCAAACTCCATCACTACTAACTGCCGAGAAGCTCTTCAGTTCGGTTTTCGGAACATATTTTCTTTTAGAAATATTCTCCTCATCGACAAAAAATATATATTGCATATAAAAATTGCATATAAATTAAAGGATGGTAAAAAGGAGAAAACAGTTTTTTAATTTGACGCTCGACCGACACCCCCAATTTATAATCATCATTATTGTGGATTTGACCACAGTTTGACCATAATGCTTTATTTTTTTTATTTTTTTTTAATACGATGACATTATTTGCAATTTACCCCTAAGTTTTTTAGAAGAAAAGAAATGCTTAAAAGACTAAAATACCCCGCCCGGGGATCAGAAATCAGCTGAGAATTCCTCCATTTGCGTAGTTTTCGGGGGGAAAATCATTTTTTTTCGTAATTATAAAAATGTTGTTTGTAATTTAACTGATTTCTTAAAACACTTCTCCATAATTTTGCTGTAATACGTAAAAAACGTCATTTTTCTGACCGACCACCTTTCTCCTCCATTGACTTTGTGCACAAACGTGTGCGTTTGTTTCCAAAACCCAACTCCCATAATTCATTGCGCGCACAATTCCGTGAAGCTTATTAGAAAATGGTATGAGGCGCGCGGCTGCGCTATCGCTATGCAGACGACGAGTTTATTCTCTGGTCACATCATATCACGATCACATGTCTGGTCCTCAGCTCACCACAATCCTTTGCGTTTTCACAATGGCTGCGCCCGTAGACAAATTTTACGGACGGATTGTTTTTGTGAGCCATCAGAATTTTACGACATAAAAAATAATGTTACACTACGTACAGCAAGACTGAGGTAATATATTTTTAAGGGAATCTCTCTATACAAATAAGGTATACTCATATGTTAGTTAAAACCACATTTAAAACAATCATTTTTTTTAACGTTAACGTTAAGTTAAGACTTAGTAGTACAGGCCAACAAAAATCTGTTAATAACAGATTTAGTGGGTACACGTTAATAATAACTGTTATTAGGGTTTTCAGTTGAAAAATTATTCCTAAACCAATAGGGCCTATGCTCAATATATATATCAAATTAAAGGTCTTGATTTGATGAAAGAAATACAATGGTTTTTAAATCAAGAAAATCGGACGAGTAGTTCTTGAGGAATCCTGTTTTATTTAATCAAATACACAGCATTCGAAGAAGCGCGACTGTCCATACACTGTGTACATCCCTAATGGCAACAAAACCGTTGAATCAGCCTGCACACACCGTGATACACACGCACAGCGTTCGTGCTCGTTTCCCTCATAAGACTGATTAAGAGCTTTTGAAAGGGTGTAAAAAATACACTCTCCGCTCAAAACTGAACACCTTTACGGCTCAAAACTTTCACATATTATAGAAAAGAGGTGTACAATTTATTCAGACATCGTTCTTACCTTTCAACTTGAAAATTTTACCTCGAAAAACGGTGTTTAATTTTTTATCTCTTCATAACTTCGGTTGTAGAGTAGCTGTGGAGATTGAGCATGCATGGGTATGTAAAGGAGCCCTTTTACTCTATAAAGAAACCCGTTTTCATGTCAATCACAATGTACTCGGACGCCGGAGACAGCTCGAAGTGGATGCCCTTAGCAGCCTTGACAAATTTCTGGGCGAATGTGCCCGATCTCGGGCTGCCAGCGAAAGGCTGGGCGGGACGAGAGTGGTTCATTCATAAAAACCTAGCCTTTCGCACGTACTTCCGATTGCTATTTTATGTACATTGTTGGATAGCTGAGACTATAAGCTTTCCAATGAGCTATTACATGTAAGATTTCGACAGGTATGGGGTGTCGTGGCCGAGCGGTCTAGCTTACCGGATTCAAGTTCTGGTGTTAGCAACATAATGTGGGTTCGAATCACGGCCGTGACACTTGTGTCCTTGAGCAAGACACTTAATCATAATTGCTTCTCTCCACCCAGGGGTTAAATGGGTACCTGTGAAGGCAGAATTGGTTTGCTCTATATGCGCTAGAAATGGCAGCAATTGAGCTGTATACTCCCCAGGGAGCTGAGATGGTTTCAGGAATGATTTATGAGCCTTATGAGCAGGGATAATAATATAATGCGCCTTGAGCACCACTTAGTTGGTGGATACGTGCGCTATATAAATCCAGACATTATTATTATTATTATTAGGTAAAAGTAATAGAATTTTTTGATTTAAAGTTTTGATGTTTTTTGTTGCGGGCGATGCGCTGTGCGTGTGGAGGGCTTCGGTCAAGCACGTACGAACTGAAAACCCTACTGTTATTCAAATAGTACCGTAACAAACAAAATTGTACTTTTTTTTCTTCCATAGGCCTACATTTTAACACAATAACTGGCATTTATGTCCAAGTTGTTTTCATATTTTCTGGCAGTTTTAAAATGGATTCACACATGGTACATGTATGATTCACCAAACTACAAATGATATGTAGGCCACACGTTATCCTCAATTTACCCTAAATGACGCACCTAAGGTTATATAATCAACTGGACGGTAACTTACAAATGAAATTAGCAGTTTGGTGTTTCAGTTTGTTTCAGTGAAGGATTCTCTTGTAAAATGCTGAATTTCAATGCATGATCATACGCGTGGACGTCTTGAGCGCCGTTGTTTGAGAAGCACAGAATTGTGGTCATCAGAAAATTGATGTTGGTATAATGACTTACCCCAAACTGTTAAAGTTGATGGGGGCACAGAAAATGTACCCAAGAAGAAAAACAGTTGAAATCATGTTTCATCTTATTCCAGATGGTTGTAAAATTGTTTTTAAACTTGAAAATAAAAATATTGTTTTCGATTTTTAAAATAAAATGGTATAATTTGGAGAAGCTCTCAAAACTTTTAATCAATATTCTTGAAAGACCAATAAAATGGAAGGTGGTTAAATTTCTTGCAAAAAGTACTTTAAAACTTTGAAATGTGTAAAATTGCTGTTAACATTTTGTCAAATAAAATATTTCTTTTCATAACCATGATATAGTTTTACCCATGATATTAATGTTTTATTTTCTCAATAATTTTCCACTACCGTCGAAATAAACACCAACAAATTAAGTAGTCTTCGTTCGCTTCTTCTATAAGGAATGTGTCCAATTTGAGCATCAGTATTTCTTTAAAAAATCATTGCAAATGCAAAGCATTCATATATTTTGGTTTCCACAGACAACAGCTTGTTGACGGCATAGAACAATAAAATCACAGATGTTCGTGAAAAAAAAATTGAGGTCATGTAAAATCACTTACTATTTGTATCTAGTAAAATCAGTGGTTAAACAACTTTTTCCACTTTCAAAAGCACTAACTTTCCAGTAAATCATACAATTTCACTATAATTTTTATTTCTGTAACAAGCACGACTTAGATAAGTTTCTGTTTTCCTTCCTCCATGGTTTATGCAACCAGTAATACGCCATAGTTTTGTAAGTTTTCCGAGAAATGCTAAGCCAAAGGTAGGTGCGTCATTTCACGAGTGCGGCGAATTACGTACATGGACGATACATGTTGAAAAACATGCCCCTTTTCTTCAAAGTCTTCATTCCTTAGCAATTTTGTGTAACGATAGAAATACAAATTATCAAACCTACAAGAGGAAAAACAGTGCAAACAATTATGTTCTTCACTCCATGTCAGTGCAATGAAAATGTAGAAATTGTGTATTCATTCTAACATGGAGTTGATGTCTCTGGAATATTTTTAAACTGATCATTTTATTTATTTCAGATAACCAATAGTGCATCTGTACTGTCTACAGATAGGTCTTTAACCCTAACTCCCTAAGCATTGTTAGTGAACAATAAAAATCCTTCAAAATCCTCCAACTGCCTTTGTTGTCTCGGGAGTTAGGGTTAAAAGTATGTTACTAAAGTTATTTAATGCACCAATTTCTCACAAATTTCTCACAAATCTCTGAAAAGTTACCCTCTAGATTTTTCCAAAGAGAATCAAAGCTACCAGAAAGTGAAGAAAAAAGTAGCTTAATTTGTGTCAATAACCTACCAATGGTGATATTTCTTTTATTAATAATAGTTATGTAAATGCAGAGCATGTTAAGGTCGACTGAACTATTAATATTATCCATTGTGGCGTAACAGATTTTTCATGTGACAGTTATTGAAAACTGGGTGCTCCGCCGCGAGGATGTAGGTAACCCCAGGCATCTGTCTTTTGTTTTGGTTGTTTTATTTTTGTCCAATTTTGTACTACATTGTAGATCTTTATTACACTGTCATCATGGATCAACTAGAGGAAGCTTTTGCAGGTTCGTTAAGTGTTCACAAGAAGGATAATGATACAGCTGCACCACATCCCAGGTTGATTCAGTTCAAACAAAAGGGCAACTACATTAACCAAGATGAAAGGCGACGTAGTAAACTGGAGTCACAGAAAAAGTAATCATAGATCTGTCAATAGTTTGGAATGAAAAAATTATGTAAGAAGTTCTAATTCATCGCCTTCTCCCACGGGCGTAGATCCGGGGGTGGATGGAGAGTATATTCCCTACATTTTGTCCAGAAAGGTGGGGGGGGGGGGGGGGGGGATGGACCATAGGATAACCCCCCCCCCCACACACACACACACACACCCACACACGCCGACTTGTGGGGTATTCCTTTGTTCGTTCTATTATCCCTTTTTCTATAAAATTCTCCAGTGGGGTACCAGAATTTCTATAGATTCCTTGTGGGGTACCATTGTTCCATTGTGTTTGGTACCCCACAGCGAATGGTGTGTAAGTACACACACTCTTTTGGGGCCCAGTTATAGCCCCATTTACTGGACTCCCTCGGTATCCTTGGCCCTAACCCGACATGTACATATGTACAAAAATGGAGCAATTTTTCTCTTTTTTTCACCTTTTGATCTGCTAATTATTACAACCTAAAACTTATTAGGTTGACCTTGCCCAAGCAGACACATTTGGCATAAAATCTGTTATTCTGGGATAGCTCACTTTCATGGAATTTTTTTAACATTTTTGAAATTTTAAAAATAATTTAAATAATATTATGTTAAAAATTTTTTCCCAAATTACCGATCTCATAATAGCAAACTTCATGCCAAAAGTCTGCTTGGGCAAGCTTACCTAGTCACAAATTTTTATATTGTAATAATTTAGCAGATCAAAAGTTGAAAAATCGCTCCTTTTTTGTACATTTTGGGGCTAGGGCCAAGGATACAGAGGGAGTCCAGTGTATTGGCCCTAGAATGGGGCTAGGGCCTAGTAAGCTTTGTAGAACACTTTTTTATTTATTTATCTATTTTTAATTTTAAATAATTTCCGAAGTAATGAATTTATTTCCGAATTATTGAATTTATTTCCGTTTAATCCATAATTCAAAATCCTAAAATTAGTACTCAAGAGCAGTGTGAGTGCAGGGGTGACCATTAAAATTGGACATTTTGAATCATCCCATCTCCATTGACAACAAATTATTGCCACTGCCTCACTGCCCCTCCCCCAGATACCTCCTTCCCCTCTACCCCAGAAGCCCCTCTCTCCTCAAGCTGGGCCCTCCTTTGCTACCCAAGTCTTATAAATGTTTTTAAAAGGATGATAATTTGGATGAGGTACCGTCCTGATGAAAAGAAGTTGCCAAATATTGCCAAATCCATGCTATTTTACTATTTGTGTTACTTATTATTTGTGTCAAATCATCACAGAGACTGTTTTTGAAATGGTTGTTTCTAAACTTTATTGCAGAGACAGACTCGACTATGTCAACAAAGCTCGATGCTTGGCAGAGGACGACTGGCAGAATTACGAGGAGGAAGAAGACCAATATGTTGAAGACATGGACAGTGTAAGCTCAAAGACAGATACTAAATGCAAGAAGAGAAGGCCGCGGTATTACAGAAATCAGGTAATATTTGCTGGACATTGAGGTGCATAGCCAAGTGGGGGGGGGGAGGGGTGGGGTTGGGGTGGGGGGGGGTGGGGGGAGGAGGAGGGAGGAGGAGGAGGAGGGAGGAGGAGGAGGGGGGAGGAGGAGGAGGAGGAGGAGGAGGAGGGGGAGGGGGAGGGGTTGCATCCCCCAAATGTCAAGTCTCAAGGCCGGTTCATACTTCACACGAAAGCAAACGCGAAGCGAAATTCGTGACGTCGACAATGGTTCATGGCAAATATTTGCAGCGAAGGTTCGCAAAAGTGTAACACATTTCAACTTGCGTGAATCATTCGCCGTGAATTTGATGACGTAAAATTCGCTTCGCATTTGCTTTTGCATGAAGTATGAACCGGCCTTCAGTCGGCAAATCAAGCCTCAGTCAGCAAAATCAAGCCCGAGTCGGTAAATAAACCTCCAAATCAAACCATTGAAGCAAGCTTGAAGTTTTTTGCCCAAGGTTTAATTTAATCTCTGGGGAAAAGTTGTAACATTTCCCCCTCTCCTATTTTGGCAGTATTTCCCAAGATGAGATGGGAATGGAATTGTTCATGACCTACCACTTCCTAAAACATTCCTCATGCCTATCACCCTCAATTTGCATACCCCTACCTCCTTAAAAAAAAATTCTTTTTTTCTCACATCTACCCCTAACCTCTAACCTCTTCCAGCGAATATCAAGGTGTTAAATATTTGGTGGTTTATTTCTCCAATTTGTTTGCAGTTAATGCTATCAGAGTGGCTAGTTGATGTTCCCACAGACTTGGCACAGGCATGGCTGATGGAGTTGTGTCCTGTTGGAAAGAGAACATTTGTTGTGGCAGCGAAGGTAAATGATTCATACTGTATATTGGGGTCCTACTACCGTAAATGCCAACAACTGATGACAACAACCAATGACAAGACATTCAAAATGCACTAAAAACAGGTGATCCAATTAAAATAAAGCTGTAAATATGTTTATATGTGGCATATACACCCATCACAACTTCTAAGTGCCCCCTAATATTTTTTTAGAATATCTCAACAAGTATTGCATTGCATGAATTTTAAAAATTCAAAAAGCAAATGACAGAATGACATGTTCTACACAGCTCGTAATGAAATGGTTGAAATTCAATCATGCATGCACAATTGACAGTGATTTGAATGAAAATTCGGCTGAAAAAAAAGTTGCAGTACAAAGCATTGCTTCAATGGCATATTACACATGTAGTTTTCTGTAAGAACTCATGCATCAATAACAATGGTATTGATGGCTGTTTCATAATAAGAAAAGAATATTCAAAGAGCAACATGCAACATGCATGTCCATTGTTTTAGAAGGGCAGAGCAAGAGTTTAATATGGAATTGGTCCTCCATTATTCTCCATAACTGAGTTCTTACAGAAAACTACATGTGTAACATGCCCTTGAAGCAATGCTTTGTGCTGCAACTTTTTTTTCAGCTGAATTTTCATGCAAATCACTGTCAATTGTGCATGCATGATTGAATTTCAACCATTTCATTACGAGCTGTGTAGAATGTCATTCTGTCATTTGCTTTTTGAATTTTTAAAATTCATGCAATACTTGTTGAGACATTCTAAAAAATATTAGGGGGAACTTAGAAGTTGTGATGGGTGTATAATATGTCTTTATGTTATCAAACTGTGTGTGCAGCAGTAGATTTATGAATATTCATATATTTGGGGAATTCGACCTATCAGATTGTTCCTCCGGTATTCTGGAGAACTTGCCATAAGCCGTGTACAAACGTGTTTAAACTTATTCAAGCCGTTAGATTTGGACGTACCCTCGTACTCATGGTGATTCACTGCTGCCAGTGGCAAGTATTTTATACAATGGAATCGAGGTAGTTAACGTGGAACGCACAGAGCACGCTATGAAACGGCCAAAATATGGCCAATCTACGACTTGATCTATGCATGGTGTGACATCAAGACTAGTGACAGACCATGCCCCCAGACCCCTCCCCTCCCCCAAAACAAAACAAAACAAACAAAGAAACAAAAACAAGCAAACAAACAAAACAAAACTATAATAATAAATAAAACAATAAGGCACACTGTTTTGATGAAGATTTGAGAACATGCAAGTTGCTAAAATGTGTCAAACCTCTTTGAGACTGAGTCATACATACATGTACATGTACACATGTATTACCAATAGACTGACATCAGTGCACACACAGACTTTAACCCTTACTACACCATATCCTCCAAAATCCTCCAAACTGGGCACTTTTTTGGAAAAATTCAGCACTGTTGGAAACTGGTACTTTCACCTCTTCAAAAGGGACAAAATTACTACCTGACAAGAAGTACAGGCCATAAGTGCTGAATATGAAATATCAACGAAAATGCATGGTGCATTTTGAAGATAAGGGCATGTTTCCAAAAGTGCACTGATGGATTTTGGAGGATTCAGGATGGTTCCTAGCCAGAATACCTAGGGGGTTAGGGTTAATCTCTGATTTTCTGAAACCTTGGGCATAGAGCATACATGGTCTTAACACTACATTGCATGTACATACAAATTTACGCATACACACATAACCTCCAGTAGGGATCGCAGGCCTATTCTACCATGCCAAGCGTAACTCTCATTTACCCATGGTTTAAGCCTTAGTTCAGTTCAATTTAATTCATGGTTTATTAAAACAATTTGTAGCCAAGGGCTAAATTGAGTCAAATTTAACAATTGTAAGTTGTAAATACATTCCACTTACAAATATAAAAATAGATGTGTACACCTAAGTTAAAAAAAAATCAGTTATAAATGTAAGATATACACTACTGAGATTTAATAAATAAGGCTTTAGTTTTAGCATTAAAATGAAATCAAGAATGGAAAGCATCCATGTTAAAACAGGAAACAGACAACCAGATATACAGTTGGACACGAATTCAACACAGATTTACACTCAAAGACACCTTCGATAAAATTTAAAAAAACACCAATACAAACAGTACTTTCAACAAGTAAACATACAGCACATGAACAAACGGACCATAACACCCAAAAATCCAAACACTGTCACAAAAAAAATACATAAAGGAGACATGCAGATAGTCAAGACAAAACACAGCAAAATCAAATCACAACAACAACAATAACAAAAACACCAGGGGCAAACCAACACCAACAAGACATAGCCTATGCACATGTACATGTAGACCATTAAAGGGGCAGTATCATCACGATCAGAGCAGACTTTCGACAGGACATGGAATCGAGTAACATCAGAGAGTAACATCAATAAAACATTAATTATAAACAAGAATTACACTAAGCTTATGTACATCAAATAACACAAAGGTCCGCAACAGAGTAGTGGCTGATTGATGAATGTCAGGGCAGCCAAAGTTACAATGTCCTGACGTCATATTGAATAGCTACAGAGTAGTGGCTGATTGATGAATGTCAGGGCAGACAACGTTACAATGTCCTGACGTCATATTGAATAGCTACAGAGTAGTGGCTGATTGATGAATGTCAGGGCAGACAACGTTACAATGTCCTGACGTCATATTGAATAGCTACAGAGTAGTGGCTGATTGATGAATGTCAGGGCAGCCAAAGTTACAATGTCCTGACGTCATATTGAATAGCTACAGAGTAGTGGCTGATTGATGAATGTCAGGGCAGACAACGTTACAATGTCCTGACGTCATATTGAATAGCTACAGAGTAGTGGCTGATTGATGAATGTCAGGGCAGCCAAAGTTACAATGTCCTGACGTCATATTGAATAGCTACAGAGTAGTGGCTGATTGATGAATGTCAGGGCAGCCAACGTTACAATGTCCTGACGTCATATTGAATAGCTACAGAGTAGTGGCTGATTGATGAATAGCAGGGCAGACAACGTTACAATGTCCTGACGTCATATTGAATAGCTACAGAGTAGTGGCTGATTGATGAATGTCAGGGCAGCCAACGTTACAATGTCCTGACGTCATATTGAATAGCTACAGAGTAGTGGCTGATTGATGAATGTCAGGGCAGCCAACGTTACAATGTCCTGACGTCATATTGAATAGCTACAGAGTAGTGGCTGATTGATGAATGTCAGGGCAGCCAACGTTACAATGTCCTGACGTCATATTGAATAGCTACAGAGTAGTGGCTGATTGATGAATGTCAGGGCAGCCAAGCGTTACAATGTCCTGGCGTCATATTGAATAGCTACAGAGTAGTGGCTGATTGATGAATGTCAGGGCAGCCAACGCGTTACAATGTCCTGGACGTCATATTGAATAGCTACAGAGTAGTGGCTGATTGATGAATGTCAGGGCAGCCAACGTTACAATGTCCTGGCGTCATATTGAATAGCTACAGAGTAGTGGCTGATTGATGAATGTCAGGGCAGCCAACGTTACAATGTCCTGGCGTCATATTGATTAGCTACAGAGTAGTGGCTGATTGATGAATGTCAGGGCAGCCAACGTTACAATGTCCTGGCGTCATATTGAATAGCTACAGAGTAGTGGCTGATTGATGAATGTCAGGGCAGCCAACGTTACAATGTCCTGACGTCATATTGAATAGCTACAGAGTAGTGGCTGATTGATGAATGTCAGGGCAGCCAACGTTACAATGTCCTGACGTCATATTGAATAGCTACAGAGTAGTGGCTGATTGATGAATGTCAGGGCAGCCAACGTTACAATGTCCTGACGTCATATTGAATAGCTACAGAGTAGTGGCTGATTGATGAATGTCAGGGCAGCCAACGTTACAATGTCCTGACGTCATATTGAATAGCTACAGAGTAGTGGCTGATTGATGAATGTCAGGGCAGCCAACGTTACAATGTCCTGACGTCATATTGAATAGCTACAGAGTAGTGGCTGATTGATGAATGTCAGGGCAGCCAATGTTACAATGTCCTGACGTCATATTGAATAGCTACAGAGTAGTGGCTGATTGATGAATGTCAGGGCAGCCAACGTTACAATGTCCTGACGTCATATTGAATAGCTATTGTCCGTCCATAGGTTATATACATAATACATGTACACGTATGTATGTCTGTGTTCATATACAGCGGAATTGTACATTTACATGCATAATTATATAAAAGGTGCCACTCCCCTTCATTTGCTCCATCACTTGGATCCACAAATGGAAGAATGATTTGGTACTTATTAACCCTCCTCCTACTACAAGGGTCAAAATCAGTCAAAATGTTGATATACTTGCCAAGGTATATCTAGTGCACTTACAAGTCAAACACTGTCAAACCTTACATGTAATAAGTACATTTACAGGTCAAAATGAGTCAACTGTTTTTGACTGGTGAAAGCATTGTCTGGTATTGTTCAGGGTGGTCAACATGACAGTAAAAACTAGTCAAAAATGCCCCTGTGTGCACATTTGGGTCAACAGTCAAAACAGGCAGTTGACTGATTTTGACCTCTATAGGGAGGGTTAATGTATTGTTGGAGGACAGATCTAAAGGTACTGTACACTATTGGTAATATTTGGTAATTAGTAAAAAATAGTGGAACTTTTAGAATTTAATTGGAAAAATCTGAATGCATTTTCATTATTTCTCATTAAACAATAGAGTGGAATAAGCTGAACATTTTTGCGGGTGTTGTCTGTTTTTACCTTTTGAAAAGTATGGATGCATTTACAGACAACTTGACTAAAGTGTATACTGGCTTTGAGTGAATGTGCCGAGTGTTACCTTGTTGTTGCTTATTACCTTACATTTGTTAATGTCTAAATGAAACATTATACTCAACTAGCTTTCAAGAAGGGGTGGGGTAAGATTACAGTTACGCGTTTACCAACAAACTGGTTGGTTTTGCACTTTGTATTTATATAGGGAAAGACCACAAGCTACAGCAAGAGTGGATATCGTCTATCAACATTTCCATCGATGTTACCTGGTGGTTGTAGAAGAAATAAACATAATAACACAGGTATGTGGACAGGCAAATAAATGTCTTCACTCATGCGGGGATACATGTTAAAATTAAAGGGAAAGTATACATTGGTAAACGTTAGTGTCATCCCTGTCATGTTGTGTCGTTAATGAGATAAAGGGTCATTTCGTACCAACTCACCTGGGAGTTGACAGTAACCTTCTCAGATTTTGTTGATATGAATAACACTCAATCTGCTAGAATCTGCTGTCAAAAGTAGTACATAACATCTCCGTTTCAAGTCAAGGGTCCTTCAAAACTCACAATTGAGCTGACGAAAGTTACTTTTTGCCATGGCCCCTCTGGTGACCACACAAGTGGTCAGATTGCTTTTATATTTTACATGCATACAAACCAGGTGGATATGTCTGCCCCCAAACAAGGATTGACCAATCATACCTTCATTGGAGGTTTGGCTGGGGACTGAAGATAGCTTCGAAGGCAAAAGTGTCAAAAATCCCACTCCTTCTAATGGATGGTTGACCATCATAGTATCCTATCTACGTATGTAAGAAAAATGACAAAAGTCCCTCACGTAAGTACATATGTAGGTTTTTGAGGACCTGTAACATAAAAAGTAAATGTTGTATACCACTTTTGACAATAGATTCTGATAATTTTCAGGGGAATATCTTTTCCGGATTTTGAGATACATGTATAGGCCTCTGAAATTACCATAAATTCAACGACACAATATAGGGGGTGAAAAAAGGGGGCGGGCTAAAATGTTTAAGGGGTCATATCTTAAGAACGACAAGGGTTTGGGAGCCAACATTTTGTTTATTACACCCACAGTGGATTGTTTAAAAAAATTAGCGAAAAAGTCTGAGTCGGTCACTGTCAAATTTTCAAAATTTTAGGTGAGTTGGCAAGGAATGACCCTGAAAGTGAACATGCACTATTAGAAATTTTGATAAGCAAACATGAACTTCATATTCATTCTAACTTGGATTTTTAATATAGTTCATTATACAAACTACTGACTACATTATTGGGTAAAATATTTGACCAAGTAACTTTTATGTAAAACTGTGATCATACTATGTACATGTCAGTGCATTTTATAAAGCTAAACAAAACCAGATAATGAGGCATTCCACTTAACAAATTAGTATTTTATGATAAGATTTGGGGAAAGGTTTGTTGTATTATTCATGAAGTTACGTATGACATGCTACAGTGCCTCCTTTCTTTGCTTCCCATTACAGAGTACAGTCTGCTAGACTGTATCTTCCACGAAGCTTCCAGGACATTCTATGCTCTGGACATCATGTGCTGGAGGGGTCATCCCGTTTACGACAGTGACACAGAGTTCCGCTTCTATTGGCTGCATACAAAGATGTCTGATGTACCAGAGCTTGCTGTGCACAAAAGTACCAATCCAGTAAGTTAATATTTACGATCTTCAACACGAAGTAGGCCAAGTGTAGGAAAGAATCAAATGATTCATTGTTTTCATTTGATACAAAAATATCCCCTCTTGCCATTCATGAACTTGCCAATGCTGTAGGCATGTGCCCAATTAACCTATCATGGCAGAATTGCATGATACAGATAATGAAACAATGTCCAATCTGATCACTTCAAATTAAATTCCCAAAGCACAAAAACCTACGACATTAAAGAACTACTGCACAAACTTCCAATCAAACTATTAGCTAGCAACACCTTTGAGTGTCTTTCGGATGCCAGGTTTGCTAAATTGACACCCTGTTTTATTTGTAATACACATGTAGAAGTATCCTGGTTTATACTCTGCTTCCAATGGGTTGTCTTTGGGCATGATACCTCCCTTCCCCTCCCCTCCCCTCCCCTCCCCTCCCCACCCCTCCCCACCCCCCCACCCCCAGCAATATCTTTCTCAGTCAACATTCATGGCTTCAGTCAACAAATCCGTGTCAAGCCTCAGTTGACACCTACATACCTCTCCCCCTCGTCCAGCAATTTCATTCAATTATTGGAAAAACATTTTAGCCCCCCCCCCCCTCCCATTTTAGTTCTGTATTGGCCGTTGAGGCCACCATCAGTTGGCAGTGGGATCCCACCCACCACCCCCACCCCCCAAAAATAAATAAATAAACAAATAACAGTGATTTCAGTACGGCCCTTGGGCTTAGTTGCAAATGATGATATTATTGGTTAGGATGCATTTAAATAATTAATAGGCATTGCAAGTGAAAAACAGATTAACCCTCCTATGGTTTGACGTTTCAAAACCTTTCAAAATCTGCTTACGGGCCAAAATGGCTATCAGTTATTATGAACCCTTTAAAACCCTCCAGAATTTGTTGCTACTGAACAACCACACCTTTCAATACCCTTTGAAAGGTATTGAAACATTTCAACACCAGTTTGTTCAGAGAGTTGTTACACCTTTCGAAACCTTTCATAGGTCCCTTTTGTCAGACAGTTTTCTCACCTTTCAAAACCCTTCAGTACAGCAAACTTGAAAGGTTTTGAAAGGTCTGACAATTCTATGGCAACTGCACTGTATATAGGAGGGTTAATGCATATATGGCTTTGGGCACTGTCATTCCTCGATCATAACATGATCAGTAGGCGAAAGGAAATATCAAAAAGCAGTAACTTGCCACTAGTGGTGGGCCAGTAGTGCGATTACTTGTTTTCACCCCTTTTTCGCACCTTTCTTATTCCTATATTTTTTTTAATGAAGGGGAGCTTGAAAAGTTAATAAAGGTAAAACATTTGTGAACATGTTTGATTCAAACACCTTTATGTGCAAAATGTTAATACCTAAGTAGCTTGTCACCATTGCTGCTAGTATACATAATTACCATAACTGTTTCCCATTTAATTTACATATTTGTTTTTACAGTTTAGATTCCTTCCTCTGCCACACTACCCCTGTCACTCCAGTGCAATACAAGAAACTATGGCCAAACCAGCACCATTTGAGGTACATGTAAAATTGTAGTTTTTCCCCCATAATCAAAATAAAATGTTGAATGATGGTAGTTTAGTCAATCAGCCTATGCCCTCATAGTGCCTTTTTCAACCTCTAAACGTATATTTATTTATTTTGTATTATAATTTATTTTTGTATAGTTGTATTTTATTAAAATCAGTATACAAAAGTGGCAACAAGTGAAACATTACATATGCATATTCTTCATTATATAAATAGTAATTATTGATGTAGTGGCCTTGTTTTCATCTATTTTAATGACAATTTAAATTTTTTGATAATTTCCTGAATGAAAGGAAAACAGTTCTTTGAAATGAAATATTCCACGAAATAATAGTAACATGCTTAGTTTAAAAGTAAATAAGTGCTTAATTAAGTATATGATGGGACCCACCATAAATTAAAGATGTATCTAAGGTAAAACCATGCTTCTCATTATTTAGAGAATTGTGTAATTTTAAAGCATTCGTTATACTTTCCTCAATTAACATACATGTAGCAATGTTCCAACGAAATAGAAAATTTTCGTAATTTGCATACATTTTTTTTTTTTATACATTTTTTTTTTTATCCACTTTTGTGCTGCCAGAGTATCCCCACCCACCCCTTATTCCCCCACAAAATCCCTATCTTTCCCTCAGTATATTCTTTATCTTCAGCTGAATATTTGATAACAGGTGAAATACATTTATGGGTTGGAACTGTTTTGGATTCCTACACACGCTCTTTCCGATTTTGCAATTCTCTTTAAGGCTGAGCAAGTTGCATCAAATTACAAATCAACCTACTTTGTTACCATGGAAACATAATCCACCCAGGACATTAAATCCCTGAGGGGATTAAAGAGATCTCATGTGGGAATACCTGAATTTGAAATCAGTTGGTTACAACCACAGATAATGCTTCTCATTTTAAAGCATTCGTTATCCTTTCATCAAGGAAAATTTCAATGTTCCGATGAAAACAAGAAAATTGTCATAATTTGCCATAAAAATTAATTGATTTTGAGGTGACAATTTGGAGCTCTAATTATTTTTGTCAGATTGTAGAAACATTTACAGATTCAAAGATGCGCTGTCCATTGAAATCCTTATAGTGAATAAGTGGTGGAGGTCTCTTAAAAGCAAGCTAGTGCAGACCCCCAAAACTAGTGCAATAAGTGATTACAGGTTCTATAGGTATAAGTTTTGTCAACTGTATTCAGTTTCATGGAATTAAATAAGACATGTTTAAATGTTTTTTAATGAAGAATTTGTGTCTAATTTGTTGCATTTTTTCTCTCATCTTTGGTTTCCACCAGGCTGAGTTGGACGGCCTTCTGTTCTATCACAAACAGACACATTACACCTCTGGCAGCACTCCACTTGTAGGCTGGCTTAAACCATGGATGCTCCCTGACATGATTGGCGTGCCTGTCCCTGACTCGATCATGGCATCCAGACCTCCCGGTGCAGACATGAAACCCCCTGATCCAAAAATGGAAGCAGCCATCTTAGTGATTGAAGATTCCAAAGCGGAAGACAGTATATCAAGTGCAGGGGGTTCCAGTTGAGAAGGACAGTGGATGTAAAACAAACAAAGTGGATTATCTCCTCCGCACAATGTCTAAGGGTGGTTATCACAGGTACTTGAATGTGACAATTCCATAAGTGTTGATGCATATGCAAGTGCGGTCAAGAAAGACCTATGTGCACTGATACAGAGTCACATATTTTGTACCTAATTTTGCACACTAATGACAGGCCAACGTAGCCACCTGTTGTGGTTGAGTGGTTTCATGCATCACACTTGTGTGGTGATAGCTAATTAGTCCTCAGAATGATGGGTTTGATCCTGTTAAGGATTGTAGTCAGGGATTCCAGTTTTCCGGCTATTGCCGGAATTCCGGCTTTTTCATATTTTTCCCAGGGAAAAAAATTGCCTTTACAGAGCGCGCTCAGTCTTGGTTATCAAGATGTTCTTACCTTTTCTTTTTTTATGCCATCGCGTAATATATTCAGACATTTCACTGACAGAGGGCATTCGATAGTAGCGAGATAACATGCAACGTCTTGAACTAAGACTAGCCCATTGCTTCGCCATATTGGAAACGGTGCGTGTGGGTCACTGAGAGATCAGTGGTGTGGGTCCTTGCATGCGTGTGTGCGCGTGCGTGCGTGCGTGTGTGTGCGTGCGTGCGTGCAAGCGCGCACGCGCATTCGTGTGTGTGTGTTGTATACTGTGCATTGTATACATGATGATCGCAACGTGATCATAAAGATTGCGTTTCGCAGCCCTCATTTTCTGAAATTTTTGACTGATTTTACTCAACTTGGCTACCATAATGGAGGTCGGAAGAGGTGTGGATCTGAAAAAAATCGATGCTAGTGTAAAGAACGGATTCAATTGGCGTTGGCTTGAATCAAAAGACAACGAGGGATATTTTGTTTTCGTGTGCAAGCATGAACATTCGCTCTTCCTTTGCGGGATTTTTTCCCGGGTGTGGAGCAAAGAGCTACTGGCATCCCTGTGTAGTGCTTTGTGTATTCAAGCATTACACTTTGCTGTAATTGTTTCTTTTCCACTGTGGGGAGTAGAAACGGGAACCTGGCATGAGGGTGGAGATAGTACAGCAGCTACATCTGTACACTCCCCAGGGAACTGAGAAATTAAAAGGAATTATATTGCCCAATAGGTAATAATATAAAGCCCCTTGAGCATCACATCTTGATGGAATGGGTGCTATTTTGGACTCCATTATTTAGATATATTGCCCTATTTTATCCGCTATTTTCCTGCAATTTCAGGCATTTCTTTTATTCATCCGAACAGGGGAAAAAACACGTTTCTTAAAATGTCACTGACAAGCACAGTTTTAGAATAAATATCTCCAGAAAATAAATTGATAGTGGGTCCCATCATAAATTCAGTAGAAGAAAGGTTTGCGGTAGAACCATGTAATTAATCTCTTAAGAGATGTATTAGTTGGTTCTGAGAAGAACCATTGGTGATATACTCTGATTTTCTTCATGTGAAATGTTACTCATAAATTCACTTTTGCACTTAATCACAAATGATTTAAAAAAAAAAAATATCTTATTACAAATTAATTGCTTTCCTGTCCAAAAGTAAATAATCAGTGTTCGAAAACAAAAATTGCCTATATATTAGCGAAAAACACAAGATATGCACCTTTAACATCATTATACTTTTTTTTATAAAGCACTCTGAGCAAATGATCATGATGAAGTTTAAGTTTGATTAAACTGCGCTATGAGTGTAATTATTTTGCATACAATGTAAATTTTATAGATCCCATTCCAATATCAGTTTGAGTGGATTTTCTGTAACTTAAATTTAACTTGATGTGAAGTTTATTAAGAACAAATCATGATGAAAAATTATAACGTGTGAGTGGTTTTATTTTAGAAAAATCAGAATGATAACATTTGCCACAAAACTTAATTACTGCATTCGGTAATTCCTGAAATGCAACTGATGACTTGGTTTGGATTTTTATACCGTTGTGCGATTATTATTGTTCTTTATCAAAATCTACAAAGAAAACATTTTTGAGCACCCATACTCATGTAAAAGTATACTGCTAAAGACATTTAACCAAGAGAGTATGCAGGAACACCCACAAATTGATCTGTATTACATGTTCATGTTTCCCAATACTCAAAGTATATAACTGTCAACTGAATATTTCCCCTAACTCCCTAGGCCCATTTGCTTACACATAACCTGAATCCTTCCTAACTCCCTAGGCCCATTTGCTTACACATAACCTGAATCCTCCAAAATCCTTCAGTACGGTAGTAAAGCAAGCACATGACATGTATGCACACATGTGTTTCTATTATGTGATACATGTACATGGCCAGGGACCCTCACTACATGCATGGAGCAATAAACAGTGTCCACTGACCCAAGCACTGACCTTGCAATCACTACAACAAACATGGATGTACATGTACCATGGAAAGGCAAGTATGCCTAATAACCTCAATCCTCCAAAATCCTTCACTTTAGCAAAGAGTATGTAGCATGTAACCTCAATCCTTCAAAATCCTTCACTTTAGCGAAGAGGATTTTAGAGGATTTGGGAATGTTAGGGTTAATCAATTTAACCATAGGTATAAGTGTTACTTAGGCCTTCGGTTCTCCCTTGCATTATTCATCTGCTTCCCGTGCTTATCTGCCGGCGCACCTGTCCAAACACAATTTTAATGTTTTACTTTTTATTATACATGCGTATATATACGTGTATTATTTTGTTCATAGTTGTTGTACATAAAACAATTTAAAATGATGACCTCCGTTACCACTGCTGAAAGCAAACGGGATGGTTTTTATCCTGACGGACGCGACCATATCCAGGAACATTTGGGACATTATTATTGTATGTACACTCATCATTTATTTATACAAATTCAAATATTTACCGAGCTGGCCGATCTGCAGAATTGTCAGTTATGGTTTCTACAGGGATCCTGGTGACACTCGGTCCTCCCTCTGAGATTTTCGCAACTTAAAGGGAAGGTTCAACATTTGTATATTTTGATTGTTTGATTGTTTTTGTTTGATTGTTTTTGTTTGTTTGTTTGTTTGATTTTTGTTTTGTGTTTTTTGTTTTGTGTTTTTGTGTGTGTTTTTTTTGGGGGGGGGGGGTGGGACACTGTTTAAATGAGTATGCTTACTCTCTTTGAATCAAGATATACATTAATCAACCAATCTGTGTCAGCTTTAACGTCGTGTCTTTCACAGGAAAAATAATAGTGAATGAAGTATTTAGATTTGTTGTATTCATTCTAACGTGGAATTTAACATGGAGTACTTTTTCCTGGAGTACTTTTTCCTGAATTCGAACTTGAAGGAATTATTTTTTTTCCTCAAATAAATTACAGGACCTCAGACAAGTATTTCTAAGGAAGATTAATACCATCATCAACTGTAACACTAAGTGAGTTTAGTGTAAATTCGACCATTTAGTTATTTGAATAAACAATCCTATATGCCTTACCTCTTAACAAGTCACATGTTATTGGTATTCTCAAAAAACAAATGATTGACATGAAACTTAACTTGAAATTTATTCAGTCAGAGGTGCTATCATTTAAGTATAATCAATCAATTTTTTTGGAAATAAATTTGTGTCTTCCTCACGTAATTTCACGTTGGAATGAATTCGACAAATTAAATGCATTTTCACTATTTTTCTGAACGACACAATGAAATAAGCTAAAACCTTATTACAGGTTAGTTTATACATATTTCTTGACCCTTAAACAGGGTGCATTGAAAGACATTTTACCAAATTCGTATATACTGAAAACATTAAGATTTGACTAATATTACAATTTGAGTAAATCTGTCATGAATATAAAACAGACACATTTTGGGGGATGTTTGATCATCAACTTTACACAAGTAGTTGGATAATTTAATTTATTATTTATTTATTTATTTATTTAATTATTTATTTATTTATTTATGTTAGATTACCAAAGTTGTGTGTTGCCTTTAAAGTGAAAATTCACATTAACAGCAAGTTGCGCACTGCAACTTTGGCTCCAAGTGTTTTCTATAAAAATGACTTGGACTCCGTATTGAGCTGAAGCTATCACATGTTGGTACTTCATACAAGGCCGTAGTAAAAGGGGGGGGGGGGGAGGTGGTGTGACAATGCCCCCATATCGATTTCAAGTTGACAAATCGTGACTTAGTCGGCAAATCAAGCTTCGGTCGGCAAATAAACCACCAAATCAAGCCCACAAAGCATGATCTAGTTTTTGAGCCCGAGGTGATTTAATTTCAGGCGATTTTTCGGAGGGAAAATATTTCACGCCTCCCCCCCCCCTTCCCCCTCGAAAATATATCACGCATACCACCTTAAAAATATTTCTCATGCCTACCCACCCCTCAAACTTTTCAGGACTAGGCCCCCCCCCCCCCCCCCCGTCCAAGATTATGCCTCCCCTTACAAGTATTTTTGTGAACATTAAGTTTTAAGTACATAATTGACATGACGCAGTTATTGCCTTATTTTAGAATTGTTTTGATAATTTCTATTTCCTTACCTTTTTGTCTGTCATTAAAAAGTATCACAAACTCGAGGTCAATCCCACAGTAATTATTTTATTAGAATCTTTTGGAGCAGGGCTTAAAATATTATTTAGAACTTACTGATTAGGAAAACCAAATGTTTGTCCGTTTACATTTTTAGTCAAATGATGTCTCAAAACATTAGCATGTGTACACATTATGCTGTGTACATGTATTTCTCTGCATAAAAACGAAATAACTGCAACACTATAATATGGACGATATCTTAAATATTAAAAGAAAAATAATTATTTTGACCGTTTTCAGTCATACGGGCTTGCATAACAGATGATACAAACTGATGTGATTGGCACCTAAATCCAATAATATTTAGCAAAAGACCAGCTGTTATGGTCATACAACTGTGTTTAAGCAAATGCCAGTGGATTTAATTTGATCGTTTTGTAATTGTCTAATGACTGAACAACTAAACAACATTAGAATAGCTGACTTGAGAACATTACAACAAACCGCATTTAGAAGCATTACGTTAATGTTTGTCATTGAAGATGATTAAATTGTGTACTACTTTAAAGGAAATAACTAAGTCAATATGGCCACCTGCTGTAGTTTACACTCTACCCCAGATGTATCCACAATAACAACACATTTTAATTGTGTATACAATAACAATCGGTAAGTTTTGACGATTTCACTGTTGATTTTCGCCTATTTTGTTAAAATCTGCAAAGGAGAAATATCCTGGAAAAATGGAAAACAAATATTTTTAAATGAATTGTTAGTGTCTTAAAAAACGTATTGATTTATATTAAAAAACAAAAACGAAAACACTTTTCTCATGATTGTTTATTTTCTGTTTTGTTTTATTTCTTTTGCCTTTCTACAAGGAAAATTATATCAATTTCCAGAATAAACCAAAAAATTGCTGTGAATCACCGGGTGAAATGGTAAAAACACGGGCGATGTATCAGAAGTTTCAGTTGGTGTTGACTGTTGGATGAAAAGGTTTGTTTGTTACATTTGAGCTCTTGCCTGCGGCGACAATACTTTTATACGGTTCCTCACTTTACCAAATGTTTATATTGCTGAAAGGATCCAAAGTAATGAATCTCCAAAGAAAGTGAATGTGCATAATATTTGGAAATCCAACCTGCATGACAGCTGCCGCGGAGAAGTTGTTGAAATTCTTGTCGAAAAAGTCCGATAAACCTTTTTAGCTGTATTATTTTTCAGTCGAATTATTATTGTGTATAAACCCTGGAAGAAGCCCACATGCAGCTACTGTAAATCTGATAATATATCGTCACAATTATTGATAGGTAAAACTTGTAGCTTTGCATGGTGAGGATGATAAGTAAGACTAATTGCGGTGACACCATGTGGAATCTCAATTGAGTAGTAATTAGTTCTGAAAAGAACTGGAGGCTCCAGTTCTTTTCAGAACTAATTACTACTCAATTGAGATTCCACATGGTGTCACCGCAATTAGTCTTACTTACAATTATTGATGTTGTCCATCGATTTCCCTTCAAGAGATTAATCATTAATATTTAGAAACGTATGTACACCTTCATTCGCTGGGAGTATAACATTTAATTATATTTAGTTTGCAAGTCAGCCGAAAGGGTGCCGTCGAACACACACAGAATGGTCTGAATTGAATTTAAAACTTACTTGGTATAAATGTGGTGTTTATATCAGTATTCCCTATAGTAATAATGTTGTCTGAGGTGCTGCTACTTTAAAAGAAAAGTGAAACTATTGCCAGTAATTTTGTCGGAGATGGTATCTTTACTAATTTCCACATACGAAAAATCTTAAGGATATACCGGCACCGTCCAATTTGACGGGGGGGGGGGGGATTAAATGTTGAATTGCTATTTTTCTGGGGTTAAGAAGTTAAAAGTTGTCATTTGTGATAGTGAACGAAAAATAAATAAAATGCTGGCCCACGAGGGCGTGTAACAGTCTTCCGATTGGCCAGCGCGGCTGTCAAGCGCGTTTTAAATATCGCTTTTATACAGTTTCCGACATCCGAATTTCATACTTTTATGTTTAATAACGATATCATCTTTTAAAATCCGTTCGCTGTTTAAATTCTGGGGGTCTCTTGAGCCAATATATCTTTAATTAGTGCCTTTTTAATATTGTCTAGTCAACGATCGACACAACCTCGTAAGCTGAAAATCAAAGTTTTGTTGTTTATTGGGTATCTTAATTCAAAAAGAGTAAGCATTATTAGTATTGTACAGAATTATACAGAAACAAAGTTGCCAACATAACCAATTTTACATTCCCTTTAATTACGAAAACAAAATCGTATAGGCCTATGCGATTGCAGTCAGTGTTTGATTAGGCCCTAACCGATGTGAGCAATTACATGCGTGGAAGCATGGATCATGAATTAACCTATTACATTCATGCACATACCACGTGCGAATCTCTTTTATCGTAATTTGCAGAGTAGTTAAGTGAAATTACTAATTTGCTGCGTGATCGATTCGTTGATGGTCAAATAATAGCACTTCAATGGACAATTACATATCGTCATGAAAATAATTCCCCAAGGTCATATTACCATTACTGCAGCATGAGCCAGTAATTTTCAGTTACTGTGTTCATCTTAAACTCGGACACCGATTCCATGCCCTGTTGAAAGTCTGCTCTGATCGTGACGATATTGTCCCTTGAAGAACTGTTTAATAATGCTGTTTAATTGAATATCTCATTTTGAAGAAATTCACTTGTACATGAAAAAATACCGATTAAAAACTGTAAAAAAAAATTATACACGAAATTATTTGCAATTAAAATCACTATACACTATTGGTATTCTCGAAAAACATTATTAATTATTATCACAGGTTCTTTATACATATCTCTTCATTATTATAATGTATGGTTGTATTTACAGACATTTGACCAAAAGTGTATACTGGTTTTAACTTATAGTTTGATTGCTGAAACATAATCTCAAACTAGTGTGATGATGATATAAAGTAGCCCTACTTCAGACTGTTAACACAGGCAGTTTCAATCGAGAATTGACAGAAAGTATGACATTTCCCGCTATTTTACCAGCAATCAAATAACGGAAATTGCCATTTAAGTAGCGGAAAATAGTGATGCATCATTAACAAATAGTTTCATGTGGAAATTATAAGCGAGGACTAAAAAAAGCAGAAGATTCAAATGGAATAAACTAAAACATGATGATGATATAAAGTAGCCCTACTTCAGACTGTTAACACAGGCAGTTTCAATCGAGAATTGACAGAAAATATGACATTTTCCCGCTATTTTACCAGCAATCAAATAACGGAAATTGCCATTTAAGTAGCGGAAAATAGTGATGCATCATTAACAAATAGTTTCATATGGAAATTATAAGCGAGGACTAAAAAAGCAGAAGATTCAAATGGAATAAACTAAAACATTAAATTAAAAACTTAAAAATTTTCAAGATTTAAAACAATGTTCGTGTTATATACATATATATAAACTGAGCATCAAAAGAAACTTATCAAATCTTTGGAAGGACACTCATTAAAATCTTGTTTATTGACATGTGCTTAGTAAAAATTACTGAAGTTTACCCGTGTTAAAATATTTTTTTTCCGTGGAGGATTTTAATGAGTGTCCTTCCAAAGATTTGATAAGTTTCTTTTGATGCTCAGTTTATATAGCCTACTTATCTTTATTGCAATTATATTAATACATGTCAAGTGCATCTTGTAATATATTAAGTTGAAAAATGTATATCTTTCTGGCCATTCGCCAAATTTTCGACAAGTGAGTTCCAATTGTCGTGTATTAATGTATAGTAAATTACCATCAAATGTTGTAATATTTATTTCTTTCCTACATTTTAAGTATTCCACTATTTCCAACCAACCTATACGGGACTAGTGTTTTACTAATATACCGTTATGTTATTCTTCGGTTCCTGAGGCCTACATTGTTACTCATCTTGTAAAAAAGGAAATTATTTTCAAGTTTCAGATGTTCCACAACTTAACTTACCGAAGCAAAATGGTAAAACGTTTTTCAGAACAATTTTACTATATGGCAATTTATCATGTTGCGTCATGAATTCATTTGTTCACTTATAATAATTTTAAACCGTGCTTCAATTACGCTGTGAAATAGTTCATTTGAAAATAATGTATTCTTTTTTACAAGAAAACTAGCAATGTTCTAAACGGTAACAAAAAACATTCACACGGAAGAGATAGACTTTATTAAAAGATATTAATAAACTCCAAATGGCTGTATGAGTAAATACTATTGCACATCATTAATCTTCGTAGGTCCATATTAAATGTGAATGAAAAGAAATGTTTTGTCAGTATTTAATAATATACCTACGATATTATACCTACGGTACCCAATAGCATCGATTTCAAAAGAAGATACCATGTCAGCTTGAAGAGAAACGTTATAGATCACTCTTAAGGTGGCATGCTTTTCCACGCTAAGCCCGTTGTTTCGTTATTTCACCGGCGATGTTTGTTTTTTAGTTTTTTGTTTTATTCAGACATGCCTATTTCTGTTTCAAAAAGGAAACTAAATGCATTACAACGAGACATTAAACATAATTTCTTTTATAAATTTTAGGAAATTGGGTATAATTGTGTTTGTAATATTTTAACAGTAATTAAGTGGCCTATCCAAGTTCAATTCAGGGAGTGCATTTAACCATGCTTCTGAATATATTGTGTGAAATCTCCCAATAATTAAGTATACACTTTTGGTAATTACCCGATTGAACAATATTATTATCTAAATTTTACTTGATGTGAAGTTGATAATGTGAAGTTTGGTGATGATACCAAACATCCTGAGAAATTACTCCGTCTGACAAGCTACAATTTCTGAGAAAACGTGTAATGTTTTACAAATTTTAATGCATTTTCACTAATTCTCATTAATGACATAATAAAATGAGCTGACACTTTTACAGGATGGTTTCTGTACATCTCTTTTGATGAATTATGGATGAACTTGCAGCCATTTTACCAATGGTGTACAATTCCTTTAACGTGAAGGTACAACAAATTGTAATTAATACATAGGCCTAGGCCTCCTCAAATTAACGAATTATTATCTAAAAAATTTACTTGGTGTAAAGTATCAATCATCTAAAAGAAAACAGGAATTGTTTTGTCGAATTTACAAAAAGTTGCCGAATGACATGACAAATTTTAAAACTTTTGAAACTTAAAAAAAAATAAAAAATAAAAAAATAAAAAAATAAAACGTAATAGTTTTTCGTTGTTTTCTCAGGAACGTGAGCGCCTATTGTGATTAAAATGTCATAGGTAAGATATATTTCTTGAAAACTAGATTGGTAAAACTTGTAGCTTTGTAAAACTAGATTATTGAATTGAACGTATACAATGCTCATTAACAATATTGTACCTTCCGTTTAAGTACGGTAATTGGTTTCAGCAGTAAAAAAATAAATAAATAAATAAAAGAAAAATAGCAATGTGCCGAACGGAAAGAATCGTTTCTAAGGACAACACACCGAGCGATTTATCCAAACTGTTACTTTTTAAAGCCATAGTAGTGTAGCTATGGTATAGCATAGCTAAAGTCAGTGTTGTGGCCGAGCGGTCTCGTGCATCGGACTCAAGTTCTGGTGGCATCAGACTGTGGGTTCGAATCCCGGCCTGGCCAGTCGCGGCGCTTGTATCCTTGAGCAAGACACTTAACCATAATTGCTTCGTCCTTCGGATGGGACGTATAAATTTAGGGTATAAATAAACCAGGCATACATTAATAATTTAAATGAAATAATGTATGGTGCCTAATGCCATTGATAACAAACACTACCGCTTTAGTCTTGGGCCAAGAAATATGAGAATAAGATCTCCGCACACGACAATTCAAAGTGAAACTTTTCGATCAAAGATGTCGCAGACAGTACATCTTGACCCAAGACTTTTGCCTGCTAGTTCGACAGAGGGGGTTCTTACAATGATGTCATGTCATCAAATACCTGTTGGAATTTGATCTTGTGAGAGCGGCTAAGTCTAATGTGTCCAGTTCTGCATTCATAAAATATAGACCTTTGATCTTTGACCTTTCTCTAAATGCATGATGATATATGATTGAAGTTCAGCCTCATCAATAATTGTGTCATTTGACTTACTATAACAAGCCTGTCTTTAACTATGTTATTCACCAATTGTTTCCCTTTTGATTTTCACTGTTTAGTTTCTCGTTTTATAGGGTGCGGCTCCACTGACGTTCCATTTAAATGTTGACCTATCCACATAAAGAAACTGGTTTATAGCAAGCTTGATGGAAATAATGGAGTTGTGTTTTTAAAACACAAAGCGCGCGTGATTGACACGCATCAACAAACCGGATTGGTCAATAACTGATTGGGATTGTCGATTGGTCAGTTCCAAAGACAGACGGTACTGACGCCACCTCCTTATCAATTAGCTGCATCTCTGATGATGATACATCAAAAGTATCCCAATGTATTTTTCCACTAACAAAACTATTTATATTATATATGAATGAATTAAAGTACTTATTATATAGGCGCACACAGACCTAATGGAAGAATGTCAAATAGCTTCCACGGTCTGATTTTATTCCATACGGTTATGTGTGGTAAAAGTTTCCGCTAGTACGCAATATTGCTGCTCTTTTTTCAGTCCTTTATGACATCTAATCCTTGATTCTATACAAAACTGACCTATGCAAGCAGGACGTTCTGAAGACACGAGCCTCTTCCGTTAGATGTACCATGATGTAACACCAGTACAGCTTATATTTGTTTCTTCACGAACCACGCAGTCTCATTCCTATTAATTTTGACACTCGAGATATAAAACGACTAATTTGGTTAATGCGCATCTACTCATAGTTGAAAGTTTTAATATTGTTGTTACTTTGTTAGGGTTGGATGTGTTTCGATCGACCGCAACAGCAGAGGAGGTGTCGCCGTAGTCTGACTAGGCTATTCTGTTGGTGAATGGAGGTCACGTTGACGATGTCATCTGTCAATGTGAAACAGAGAAAGGAACGTAATAGTGTTAAAAGAAGGGTACAACACAGCTTTTTTTGGTAATGTACATTCATTTGAACCTTTAGCGTAATTACCGGAGGGGGGGGGGGTGAGGATATATCCCCCCATTTTTCACCCTGGGGATGATCCATAGGACACAACCCCAGAATTGTCCATGTGGTATAATTCAGTTTTAAAAATAAGCGAATAATTCGTGAAAAACTAGCAAAAACAGGGGAAAGAAGCAACAGCCTTGTCTCCAAAACATGCATTACGTAGATTCCATTTATTTGTAACGAAGTTTATTTGTGCTGTAAACATTAAAATGATTGTGCGCTGCAATATTTCGTTGCACAAATTCTGCATACAAATTTTAATATCACCCCCTCCCACTTGAACGACACGAATTTATGACAGTGCCTTTCGTGATATGTAGCATATATTAAACACGTGAAAGTTTGATCACATTAGGTGTTCCCTTTAGAAAACGGCGTAAAACTGTCAGATGTGTTTATGGTTAAAGGTGTCTCGCCCATTTTTACCGATTAAATGGTTCTCATTATCTTGGATTAGCGAAAAAAGTGCCAACATTCATTTTTGATGGGACCCATCCCTTACTTCATTTCGGTACATATTTACTGTAAAATCATGCTTCTCACGATAATTTGAGAAAGGTGTCATTTTAATCTATTTGTTTTTAATTCATCAAGTAAAATAGCAATGTATCGATGAAAAAATCCAGAAAATGCCGTTAAAATAATGAAAATCTAACAAAAAGTTGCCGGATAGCAACTTTTTGTAAATTTGTTTAAAACACTTCCATACGTGTGCCGGTATAAGTAATTTGTTAAATACTAATTCGTTTGATTTGATTATCTGGTGATGATTACCAGTGTTGTACATTTCCTTAAATGAACAGAAACAACAGCATATTTCTGTTAGTGATTGTAATTGTTTTAAACATAGGGTTGAAAAGATACTCCCAAGATATTCGGTTTGCGCTTATTGGCAAACTATTAAAAAAGAGAACGACTTTTCCGAATAATGCGAGCTATATCACGCAATAAATTAAATGTCATGTACATTGTAACAGGCAGTTCAAGCCAATAACGATACAATGCAATGCCACAATTGCAAGTGTGTGCTGCATGTACAAAGCATAACGTCCAATGCAATGCAATGCAATGAGCATGTACTACACGTACCAACAAAAAATAAATATACGGATTACTGTTCTGCAAAAAACAATCGGTATCGCCATCGATTGCGAAGGAAACCGCTTCTCATTGGTTCATTTAGGTTGGTATCAGATGCGCTCCAATATCTGACGTTCATTATGTTGAAAAGAGGGAGTTGCAATTCACCTGGACAGAAATTCTACATTGGAAATGAATACATGTTTTCACTATTTTCTCGTAAACGGCAAAAAGCTGAAACAGGATGGCATTTTATCATGGTTGAAACCAACCTGTGTAATGATCAGCTCAGGGCCACACATTTCTAAAATGATGACGCATTTCTGTATCTTTGGGTTTAAATGGGGCTGTATCGTAACGATCAGAGCATTTTTTCGACAAGGCATGGAATCGATGTCCTAGTTTAAGATTAACACAGTGACTGAAAATTACTGGTTCATTTATGTAGCAGCAACTGTAATATGACCTTATCATGTGGGGTATTATGGTAGTCACTGAGTTAATCTTAAACTAGCCTTGCGAACCCATGCCCTATTGATCGTATATAATAAAATTTTGTACATATCGAAATTTGAACTATTATTTTCTACTTGTCAAACATGTGTAAATAATGTTTGATTTTGGTCCAAGCGTTGTTCTGCTATGGCAATCATTAAAAGTGTGAGAGAAGAGTGTGATTATCTCTGCGCAATCATTACCTCTGAAACTATGTGACGCATATTATATAGTCTAACTGCTATAAACAGAAGTGTACCATAAGTGAAAAATCGGAAATGTATGCGTGTTTCACAGGCAAGAAATGTTCGTCTGTGCTCATGCATAAGTTCGCGTAACTAATGGTTCGCCGCTTACATGGATAGTGCAACAATTCTGCGCTTAACCTGTATTAAGCAAGCATGGTTTAAAAAATGTGAAATTCCACAGCTCAGATTGATCGGCAGCTGTCGATTGGATATTTATGTCATAAAAATGAGATGTCCTTTTTACTGAGATAGAATCAATTCATCTGAGGGTGATTTAGAGAGATATTGTACAGAAACGTATAGTGTTATTTATCTGAAACAACAATTTCTTCGAAGACAAAGAACATGTTAGATCTCTATGGTCGGATCCAGAGTCTCGAAAAAGTGGGCACATGACACAAAAAGGGGGAACACCAAAAACGTATGGTAAATTTACACGCACGGCGATGAAAAAATGTGGGGGGAATATTCCCCTTCCCCTTCCCCCTTGGATCCGCCAATGGAGATGAGCTGCTCGTCAATGCATCGGTCACTGAGTAAAATGCGATTCCAATCTAGTCCCCGGAGCTTTCGAGCAGTGTTGGTATTCCACCGATGTCACTGCTTTCTAGCCCTGGAACTGGATTTAAACATATGGGATATTTAAAGTAGGTGTTTGCAGCACATGTGTTTTGGGTAATAATCTGATATACAGTTACTATGAACAGCGTGTGATACAGAATGGGGAACGTGACTCAAGCCATCTAACTTCCAAACCTTACATGCAGTGCACGTGGATATTTATTTCGGTATTCTATTTCTATAATATCGATCATCCAAACATTGGACGTGTTTAAAATTATCATAATCATGACGTTATGAAGTTTTAAAATCTGAAGATTTTTGTTCCAATAGGCCTAAATGTTTTTATTTACGTGTTTTTTTATTTAGTTTTTAATTTTTTTTATATATATTATTTTGTAGTAAACCAATTATTGTTGCGGAAATATGTTTTTTTTCTACCAGGTTCTAAACTCTGTAATGATAACGAGGTAGACCCTCTGGATGAGGTAGATGTGAGTCTTTATTTTATAGCCAGGGTCAAGCCGTAATTATAGGCATAAACCTTATAACACATGTTGACATTTAAGGCGCCCTCTATTGATATGTTCTGTTTTATGACAGGCACTATAATCATTTACAATTTGTTTTACATTTTGAGATTAGAAATACGTATAATATCGTAGGCTATAGCCTACAGTTGAAATTTTATTTGGGATATAATGGCGTCAGTTATTATTATAAACTTTTTGTGCGCAGATTTTCATCAAAAATTATGTCGGAGACATGTCATCTTTAAATAGTGTATTATAATGGTATACTGGTGTATAGTACCAAGGTTACACATAATAATAGGTTCATAATAGTTGCAGCCTCGATCGATATAGGGTAGATTTAAAAATGCCGAAGGTAATTGTCAAGCCCGCAATGTATATGTTTATGTACTCGTCGGAACAAACGTGACATATTGCTACACGTCAACCTCTTGGTGCAGATCGCATGTGTAAAATCAATTTGCATGCAGATGGAACATCGTCGCATGCGCCGGCATCGTTGCTATGGTTACGGGAGGAAACTGCCATTCACGACCAAAAAAAGGCTTTAAGGTGCACGTAGCAGATGTGATATCTCTGTGTAAATGTGATGCACTGTGTAGGCCTATATACTATAAGAGAGCAATAATTATAGATGCTTTTGATTTTAAACATTTGTTTCAGTGTCTGGAGTGTCGTGGCCGAGCGGTCTAGCTTACCGGTGTTAGCAGCAGAATGTGGGTTCGAATCCCGGCCGTGACACTTGTGTCCTTGAGCAAGACACTTGACCATAATTGCTTCTCTCCACCCAGGGGTTAATGGGTACCTGTGAGGGCAGAGTTGGTTGATTAGCCCTATATGCGCTGTAATGGCAGCAATTGAGCTGTATACTCCCCAGGGAGCTGAGATGGTTTCAGGAATGATTTATGATCCTTATGAGCAGGGGTAATAATATAATGCGCCTTGAGCACCACTCAGTTGGTGGATACGTGCGGTATATAAGTCCACACATTATTATTATTATTATCAGTTCTTGAAAGGTCATTAAACAGTGGATCTAAGCATTCACAATTAACCTTTCCCCATTTTTAGAGAGGGTATGTCATAAGAAAACCATACAACGTCATTTCTAATTTCTCCAAACATCTTTTGTCTCAACTTCATTGAATTCGTGTCCGTATCCCCATGTAAATGTAAGTGGAGCGAAACAAACGGCTCTCATACGTGCAGATGTGGCTTTCTGATGTTGTCCTTCAGTGAATTCACCACTTCAGTGAACAACAATAATATCGGTACTGCTGTGGGTCCTACATGTAAAAGTATAAGAGGCAATTTGTTTTTCCCCCAGTGTACATTAAGCTTTTCCAAATTTCAGAAAAACAAGGCTCTGACACATATTTTGTTAAAGAATATCTTACGTTTGGTTTAGATAATAAAACTTGTGTTTTAGTTGTTTGTATTCCCTTGTGACATTACCTCTCTTAATGGGAATGTAAACATCATTTATATATTGCTTTAAATGCATTGTGCGCAATTATTGCATCCGAGCTGCCGACACAGCATGTACCGCATTCATTATAATGCATGATAGAAACTGCTATCACAAGGCTGAAAAAATTTTCTCCGGTTTCTGCTCACCACGCGCGTAGCCTCAGACCCGTTTTGTTTTCTTTATTTTTGCTATGAAATGATGTCCAATTGCAGCTAAAATTGCTGGATCGATCGGAATTCTGCCGTTCTGTGTTGAATGACTTTTTTCACACAGGGGTATGAACCTTTGCCCGATTTGTGAGGCCTCTCTGAACCACCATACTTTGTGCATCGGAAATGTGGTCTGTTTCCAATAACCGCTTATACATGTCACGTATTTCACTGGTGGGCAAAACAAAATCAAAAAAATGTTGAAGCAGACCTATGTCATGAAAACGGAGACTTTTTTAACCGAAAACATCTTTCATGTTTTTCACTCAAAGCAGTATGGGCTATGGGTAGTTGCTGAAAATGTTTGATGAATGAAATAATTGTGTTGCGCCGTGTCAGTTGTGTACTAATTGTACTTCACTGGGCCATACTACGCTTTCAAAATTATTCGATACCAAATATACTTCCATATCAACACGTGGAAATTAGGTGCAGGTGTGCATACTTTGGTACTGGGCATGAAAGGAGTCCTGAATTAACATTTTTTTGAAGAAAATGATTGGGTGATCGTGCCTTACCGGGCGAACGTTGTCTCGGAATCATCTCATCTAAATCAACCTCACGCAGCATTTTTCGTACTTCCTCCATGTCTCTGTGTAAAATAATCATACCGGGACAAGGTCATTACTACAGCTGCAATTGTGTCTTTCCAAAGACCCCCAGGGAAAGCCGCCATTTGCCAGACAACGGGTTAACCTTGGTTGAATAATACGAAATGCGTGTCTACGGCGATTTATTTTAATGAATGCATTTGAGAAAAACATCACTTATGTTGAAATGGAATTGGTACAGCATTGGTAATTACATGAGTACAACATGACTGAAGCTAACTTGATGTGAAGTTGGTTAAGGTACCAATCATCCTTGGTACAGCATTGGTAATTACATGAGTATAACATGACTGAAGCTAACTTGATGTGAAGTTGGTTAAGGTACCAATCATCCTATTCAGGTTAAGACTAAGCCTATACCAGTTACGTGTAACGTTGGAGATACAGCCTAAAAAATGTACTTTGTTCCCTGTATACATCTGTCGGATTTTTATTTGTGAACAAAAATATGATTTTTTCCCCAAAAGCAAATAATATAAGGGATTCATTTGCTGTTTGATATATCTCATCCGTTTATATGACTTCCTTTGGACTACAGATATGCACATTTTTAAAAGCTCAATTTTTTCTGTCAAAATTGTAAATGCTTTTTCACGACTTTTTCACAGGTTGGTTTATCTTGTTTATCTCGATTCAAACAAAATAAACATAGGCCTACTCCTACAAGCACTTTTATCAATATTACTAAAGTAGTACCAGCCCTTTAATTTACAAATTAAATCTTATCTGGAAATCAGTATTTGCCTTTGTCTGGATGTTTTTTGTTTACAAACGTATAGTCCAAATGAAACATCCATCACGATATAATCACCCATATGATTATGACTATTATTTATTCGTTTGCTGTGCTCCCTGTAACGGATTCAATCTTCAAGGTAAATCAATAATTGGTTAGACATCATTGGGTGCAAAATAAAAGAAGTGTTTTGAATAAACAAACTCTCTTTGATTCAAGCTGTCGCGTAACTGTGTTGGTTTAGGGGGGGGGGGGTAATATGGGGAAATAGTGCACCAACATGTTCAGGGGAACTTATGAGGTAGTATTTATTACAGGCCCTGAGGGGAACAAAAACATTATTATCATCAGCTTTACACTAATAAAATTTTACATACCTTACATTAAAAAAGTAGGTTACATTTTTGGTAATATCAAAAGAACAAGATGATAACTGTTTTGTATTTTAAAAAATAGTTTTAAGTTGATACTAAGTAAGTTCTTTAAAAAACTGTAATCATGTTGTTTTTTAGGAAAGGTTTACGATCAAAATAACCAAAACCTTTAAATATTTATGTATGTGATGCTTCCATGTTAAACAATTTTTTTTAAATTAAACAAAATTAGTTGAATGCTTTTTCACTTTTTCCTCCTTAAACTACAAAAATAAAACGTCAATGCTGAAAATTCATTGGCTGTCTTATGTATATCTTGATCCAAAGAAAGAAAGAAAGGACGCTCTTAGAAGCAGTTAACGAAAAGTGTAACCTCCCTTTGATACCCTAACGTAACCTTTGGGTAAGTCAATCTACTGCTCCCTATTGTATTGTGGAGTGCAAATCTGTCCGGTCAAGATATTCATTGGACAATGTTCTGCACGTGTAATTCAATTTAACCTGAGTTGTGTTCGTTTTCTGGCAATAGGAATTATATTAAGGCATGTCAACCCTGGGTACACTGTACCGTACTTCTATTCCAATTCCTAATTGTATATAGACAGCTCCTTATACAAATTACAATGGTGTGGGGGCATTTTCACTGGAAATAAATATTGAATATAAAACAAAGAGTTACTTGCAACAACCCCAAGCACATGCTTTTATTTTGCACTTAGTTTATTGAAGAGACTTTACGATGAAAGCCTTAATAGAAATTAGTGCTGAATAAATAATACAAAATGGGTTTGACAGGCATTAAATGTAAACATAATTGTGTGTAGACGTGATACAGTGCTAAATATAGTAGCCGAAAATTGATGTAAGTCTTATTTGGTGTAATGCTGACGGATAGCATCAATCTTTTCTTTAAAAAAATCACTTTGTCTGGGGTGTTGTAATTTTCAAGAAGAGTGAAATTATTGCCAATCATCTTCAGTTCATTTTAAATTCCACACGTAAGAATAAATCCCCTAAAATTAATAAATTTTCCCTGTATTCAAAGAAAGAAAAAACATAACTGCAGTTTTTCCAACATTATATATAAGTAGTACCTTCCATGTTATGATATATACACTGTAAAAATATTCATTATGAAGGTGTCTTTTTGCTAATTTATAACCACATTTCATTTTGTTTTTTAATAAAGGTGTTCAAAAAGTGCTGTCCCCTATAAACATGTGTTTGTGTTCATCAAGTACTTTCATTAACAATTGTTTTTACAATGTAGAGCTTATCAATGAACATTCATGATGAATATTCAGGGTGAGTTTTTAAAGAAGCATTATTACATTACTTTTTACATCACAATTTGACATTCAAAATATATCGTCCGTGTTTCGACCCACGAGACGAATTTATAAAGCGAACGAATTTTGAAATATAATATCGTTATTAAACGAAGAGAAACAAAACTATGGAATTTGTATGTCGGAAACTGTAAATAAAAGCGATACTTAAAACGCGCTTGATTCTGATTGACAGCCGCGCTGCAAACGCCCTCGGCCGTTACATGCAATAAAAGGATTAAAATAGTGGTCCAGCATTTTCTTAATTTCAGTTTTTATTTTACTGGTACTAATCCTGGACGAATTATTTCGTTCAGTGTCTCAAATAAAATAATGTAACTTCCTTAACCCCAGAAAAATAGCAGTTCAACATTTAAATCTATTTTTACCGTCAGATGGTCCCAAACACGGGCGATATATATTTAAGATTGACCACCCCTACTACCTTTCCTCCACATAAAACATGGACTTTTTCGCCTATGAAAATATTGCTATACTTACTTGCCAATAAGCTGCAAATCTTCCGATGTAGCCATTGGTCCGTCGAGAATGACGGACTCCTCCAATTGGTCCGATATCTCCGACACCATCAACTCTCGGCCCTTTTTACTACCGGCGCCCCGGCGCTCCGACGGTCCTGGGCCGGCTATGTCCATCATCATCACCATACCTGGGATGTTTTCATACGTATGGCCTGATAATAAATATCGTGGACGAGATGGGAATATATAAAAAGAAACAAACCAAACTGCTTCATGAGCTCAGGCATGCGTATATGCGGGTAATCCGTGCGATGGTAATACAAGCGGTGGATATACATTGGGGAATCAGGGAGCAGATGGGTCGGTATGACACTTTTTAGTTTTATGAGCATGCAATGTTTGAAGATGGCGGGAAATTAGCATAACTATAGTATTTTAAGGTGACTGTTTTTTGCTGAATGTATTATATTACAATTTAATTTTAACGATTGAAACTAGGGACAAATATCTTGCAATTTGTCACCAGTGATTTGTCATCGGTTACAGTGAATCTTAATCTACAATGTTAAGATAGTATGAATCCAAAACATTGGGTTAGAAATTTACTGACCAACTCATTTGGACTTTATTTCACATGTGGGGCAGGCATGGCCCCTCTCTCTGCCTCTTTGTGTTGTGATACATGGTGTTGAAATGTGTGTCAATATGTGTAATGGCAATCTTTCGGTATGCGAGAAATTAACATTTTGTTTTCACAGCCATGTTTTATCATGCTTATGAACACAATGCACGTTATCTTGCAATGCAAATAAACGTACGTTAGGCCTATGTATAAACAATTGCATGGATAAGCGACAATAACAAAAAAATATTTAAAAAAAGAAAAAAAGAAGCTAAGCATGAATGTAAGATCAGTTTAAAATAATGAATGGCAAAATAAACAAAATAATAGGATATGTTTTCATTCATTTGCATTCAGTTAATGCAAAACCATACTTCTGTCGAATATTATTTGTAAATTTTGTAGGCCTATTTGTTTTCCTTTCAGCAAGGGAATTTCTTGTCTCACTATCAAAATACAGACACAATTAGTATAAATTATCTCAAAAGTGTACATTTTAGAGTGATTGGGCTGTACACACAAGGGCATACATTGTCTGAGACAGTGTAACCTCATACTCACACTTTTCAGGTTTACCAAAATGCTGGAAATTGCTCGAGAAAAAGTCATAAATACGGGCGATTCATCTTTCAAGGCATAACAACATTTAAGGCAAAAAAAGGTCCGCGGTTTCTGGTCAAAGGTCGTCTTTAAAGACGCTTTAGTTTTGTTTGGTTGTTTTTGGCTAACTAGTGAAATACATAATACATGTATAGGCCTACACGGTTTTAATATTGGAACCAGACCAAATGTGCTTATGGTCCAAGTTCAATGAAGTCACATACATTTCATTCGAAAACAAAACTTGTTCAATTTTTTTTGTTAATAAGCCATGTGTCCACAGAGCTATATAATTACATAAAATTATAGCTGTATGAGAGTGCTACTGATGAATCTTCCTAAGTCGACCTGAAACACGTATAATCCCGACGCCAATACGGCACGTTGTCACCCGGCTGGAAACAAAATCACTACAGCCCACGGGAGCCAGCCAACTTACCAACATGATTTATAGGGAAAGCTGAGAGGAGTACCAGTGATTTTCTCATCTCTGCCACGAACAGATGCATACAACCTGTCAGCTGTATGAATAGTCGTTCGAAGTCTGGCTTTGTAAGACTCCTGCATGAGGTGTAATAAAATACAAACAAAGGTTTCATATTGTTTGATTATGACACTAAATTTTTCAGACTGTGTCGTGCCGATCGTCTAGCCACGCTCGGAAACCAGGTTCTTCTGGTAACAAACTTTGCAGTATGAAGTTCTATGGTTATTGTTCAGGCAGAGATGGTTTGCTCTATATGCGCTAGAAATGGCAGCAATTGAGCTGTATACTCCCCAGGGAGCTGAGATGGTTTCAGGAATGATTTATGAGCCTTATGAGCCTTATGAGCAGGGATAATAATATAATGCGCCTTGAGCGCCACTTAGTTGGTGGATACGTGCGCTATATAAATCTATACATTATTATTATTATTATTATTATTTCAAGCCTCGTGGAATGGAATAGTGCCAATGTTACTGAGTGATAATATTTTTCCCATTCCACGATTTAAAGGCAGTTAACAACTTTTGTTAAACTAATGCCTGTAAAAAATTTATAAGAAGAGATATGTACAATTAAAGAGATATGCACAGAAACCAACATGACAGAGTTTTAGCTTTTTACTTGAATGCATTGTTAACAAGAAACACATGAAATGCTTTCAGTTTGTTTGTATTCATTTTAACCTGGAGATGGATCATCAACTGCATTAAACTGCATTTCACTCATCTGATGTACTACTTTATCCCCAAAATACATTTTTTTGTTCCTTGGGTGCTCTTTTGATAATTTCTTAAGCAAAATGTTTCTACCCTTGTTCATTATTGTGGTAAATACAAAGAGCACCAGTATAAAGGTCTTATGTTAGAGTTTCACTTCAGTAAAAAATCTCCGTTTGTTCACTCCAAAAGATATTATATTTTTTGTTTTTGTTTTTATTATTCCTATAATTTTGTTTGTATTATTTAAACATTAATTTTAATGCGTTTCTCATAACATTTTTGATTGTTTAGTATTATATTGCATCTGCTATTGTATGATTTCTTGTTTACTGTAAAGCGCCTTGAGCACTTCTTGGTGGATATGTGCGCATTATAAATCTTCTGTATTATTATTATTATTATTAACAGGATAATTCCCTCTTAATTTCCTCAACATCCTTCATGTTGATTAGAATCATTCGGCAAGCAGTTTGGTCCATACAGGATGTTGACAATCAGAGCTACCTTGAAAAGACGCACCATCCTTTTATAAAACGTCAACACTATAACCACTTCAATCATTGCTTTTTGGAGTGTTTTGTCCATCGACTGAAATTGTATCCATCTCGTAAAAAGCAGGAGGCCACGCATGTCTAGTTTGCAGATTACCGGATATTTATTTTTCAGAAAGCCTGTCCCACAGACGGTCGTTATAAGAGGTCGTGTGTCTCCTCCGGCTGCCACACACACATACTAAAATTTCCTAGAACGATAGCATATAGCAATTGCCATGTTTTACATCCACGGTGCCTTCAGATTATTACAGAGACGCGACACAAAATTAGGTCATCTAGCCCAGTATCAAGTTTAGAATATAACATTACGAACATGTACTAATAACCTACAACAGCATTGCTATACTAGGATTACCCTGTTTACTCAACGTCACATTCCGTATCAGGCATGGCTCTAATAAGGAGACTCGTAGAGAATTTCATTGCTCGGAATAATTTTACCCAAATAAACAAATTCATAGCAAACTATATAGGACCACGACATTATATCTCACATACGGACCTATAATCCGTAGGCCCTTTTGCGAGCGCAGCGGGTATAAGTCACGCCAGTAGACCCAGATCAATATCATGATCAATACCATCTCTATAATAATTCATTTTTTCATTTGCCAATTATCCCACAAATTGTGCCTTATTAAAAAAAAAAAAAAAAAAAAAAAAAAACAGAATTGTTGTCCACAAGACTACCTAGTGTCTAAAAATATCCAAGTGGAGGTATAGCGGTACCATAGATGAATTACATCAGTGGCGGCTTATTACATTTAGTGAACATTGTATATGAATATTCGCTCCGTTCTATCCGTTTGTGGATATAGCTGTTTGCTGGTACCCAGCAGGTTGTCCAAAGGCGCTAGACAAGAACATTCCAAGATCTCCAAATACCTCTCTTTTGATCATTTTCTGTGACAGATTCTGGCTAGGTCGTTTAAGAACACTTGGAATGATTGTGGGTCAAGCGAGTGCTGGCGATTTTCATTATTTAAACAGTCTTGAAATTCACACGAAATATATATATATCATTCATTTCAGAGCCATTTTGAAAATTGGAACCCCAGTCGTAAACTTTAATGGTTTGTGGCTAATGCAGCGGATTTGATTTGCCCAGCTGTATCTAGTGCAATGTATTTACTACAGGAAAGTATGCTATGAATAAACCATCGTCCTTGTTTGTTTACACAGTACACACGATTTATGAATGTGTTACATTAGGCCTGTAGCCTGTAATTTAATCACGATAAAATACGAACATATCAAATAAAAATTAATAGTCTCCCTCTGTAGGAGATACAAGATGTATTTCTTTCATTGTATGATGATCTTGCTTCACCTTCAATTGCCAGCTGAAACAAATAATTATGAAACAAAACATCTCCAGGCGACAACTTCGAATAATTCAACCGTTATAACATTAAATTTCCCGGTAAATGTCTTAAAATGGATTGTGCGTGATAAACATGTGAATATTGGTCATACAGATATCTCCAATTTGCCTACATATTCAACGAACACCTGTATGACTGTCGCTAAGGTTATCTTCAATAACATAAACTATACGGAGCTGTAATGACTCGATCTTGGATCCTCGTAGAAAGTCAATATATATACATTCCCTCTGATCATGTTTTAAAATGATACACCTTTTCGAAATTGTTTGTATGCATTCATACATCACAAGAATCAAGACATGTACAACGACCAACCAGCGAAAGTTTAAGCTTTTTTGTATTTATTATTTAACATGTACTTTCAATATGTTTGACCCCTGTTCAATTCAATTTTATTTAATTCTCCCCTCTCTCTCTCTCTCTCTCTCTCTCTCTCTCTCTCTCTCTCTCTCTCTCTCTCTCTCTCTCTCTCTCTCTCTCTCTCTTTCAAAATACATCAAATATGGAGTATTATTTTGTAATGGAAATGCAAGTTTATTTCAACCCTCTTTTTCACAAAATTATATTTAACTAATATGTGGAAGTTTCAATACAATATAGATGCCCGCTAGGGCCTAATGCCCATTTTATTATTTAATTTATTATTATTATTTTATTTTTATTTTAATTTTTTTTAGAAAACTACATGCTTCTTCTGATTACCTATATATTTTTTTATTTTTAAAGTTGCCGGACTGAAATTTTAGTTTTAAATTAAATTAACTATTCCTTTTTTTCTCCTGAAAGTAAAAATGCTCAGATGAAAAGGAATATTTTTGGAATTTGCCCTCAAAAGGGGAAAAACAAGGGCTACACACCTTCAATTATTGTGATGCTTTGAAAATAAATAAACTAATTTAGTTGATGTTCAGCAACACAACACAATCTTAATTGCAATTTCGTTCTTCTTCAAATAGGCCCTTTTTCTGCATTTATATTTATTTAAAACATTTTTACAAACAAAAACATGCAATGAGCGCCATGAAACCTTCACACAGACGAAGTAGCATTTTATTTGATGACGGTCGATTGCGTTGCATGTAATAAGTTTTGCATGGTTTGGTCTTCATTTTCTGTACATTTTAATAAAATGCATGCGTCCACACTTATACCCTTCTGGTATTCTCGAAAAACACATAAATGATCACATATGAAATTTACTCGTTGTTAATGATGCTATAACGCATCCCTTGAACGATTTCTGTCTGAGTACAATTAAAGGAATAGATAGGCCTGTCGCCCATGTTTGGCTCAAGATACAAAAAATATAATTTAAAAGGCGATGTTGTACCAATGTTTGCTGGGTGGGGAAGGAACTATATTCAAAAGCACTAGACATATCATATATTGCGACCCAGTTGTATATTGTTAAAGGGAACATAAAGCATTGATAACTATTTACCAAGTGGTCTTGACTACAGATTAATGAACCACGTTATGAGTACGAAGTTCCTGTTTGCCGATCAGTGGCGTAACTAGGGTCCAATTTTCAAGGGGGCACTAGGGGGTGCACGACTTTTTCTAGGGGGGGAATGTCAATACTTGAATCCTGCAGTCTCAAATAGGGACCTATTTTTTCAAAATTCTGAATGGGGGAACCCGGGGGGCACGGACCTCGGCAGGGTGCACGTGCCCGCCCCCCCCCCCATAGTTATGCCACTTTTGCCGATCGAACAATCTGAACACATAGTAACTGCTAACTCGTATTGAGCTGAAACTTTAATTTTTAAGGTTGTATATGTTTTAATTCACATAAAGTATACGGAGCAGTAGAAACGTTAGACATAAATTTATTTTAATTTGTGCGATTCTGGAACCGAATTAAATTTTGTGATCCGTCTTCAAAATCACGACGAATAGTAATGAACCACTGTATCTCTAATGACATCAGGAAATTGCCAAGCGTATAAAGACTGAATTAAATCATGCATACATTTGGCCCATCTAGTGTCACGTTTTAATTCGAGGCAAGTTTTGATAGAGTGACTGATTGGCAAGACGTTCAAGTCCCCTGGCTCCTCAGATCTCAACGGAATCATGCATGATGAACGGCTATGCCGCGCCCAAAACGGTGCATACAGCACGTCGTATAGCAATTAACCACAACACCATTGGGAGAAGGAAACGGTGACCCTGTCGGCCTATGTCTACCTATTAAAGGCTAGGCCTGGACAATTAAGAAAAATTAGTGATCGTCCTTCCAAAACCAAAAGTAGGTCGGGAGGGACATTTTATTAGTTTAACTTTTACAATTACAAGAACTACTTCAACGTCGTTGAAGAAAACAACATAAAAATATGTGTTACTCATCAATACTTGAAAATTCTAAAATTTAGAATTTAAATTAGTGGCCCAACGTATCGAACCTAGCAGGATCTTTGTCCTTTGAGAAAGAACCTGTTAGGTTCGAAACGTAATGCGATTAACTACTATTTTGCATTTATATTTCAGAAAATTGGAAAATTTTATTATAACCTCGGTTTAAATATTTTTGGTGAAGCAAACATTATTATTAAGCCATTATTGAAGTAGGGGCACTTTGGGTACCTCCGTGCTTGCTCCTGTGTGACGGTGTAATTATTTGATATTAATAGCCTGAAGAAAAAAGTTTTAGAAAATAATTTCAACAATTAGTCTATCACATAACGCCTCAGACGTAAATATTTTAAGGGATGATTGATCGTCAACTTTACACCAAGAAAATTTAATGGGGCTTGGAAGGTCATTATCATGCTTTTCTATAATACCAAACGTATGTTCGTGATATTATTACCGGCGTACATGGATAACCAAATTTTCAGGAATATCTCAGGCTAATTATCATTTTAAAGATTAATTCCGTGTGTTGACTTATTTCTCCGGTAATGCTGTTTATCGGTAACTGTCTACGTGTAGTGTAGACATGAAGTTTAGACAGGATGTAGATAATTTCCCAATAAAATAAGCTTGGGTCTATTATATGGATTAGGATCACAGCACCGATCGTTTAACCGTCCGAGGTGACCTGGAACTCGTTTATTTAATCAAAGATGCATCGTTAAACTTATAGCATTGCATGGTGAAGAGGTAAGTAAGACTAATTGCGGTGTCACCATGTGAAATTCTCAATTGAGTAGTAATTAGTTCTGAAAACGTCGAGGACCAACTCGACGTTTCGATCAGTATGCTCTGATTGTCCTCAGGAGAATGCTGGACTCTGGAAAATGCTGCTGCTTAAGTAGGCTGCTGGAGGATTACGCGATGACAGGATGCTGGAGGATTAGTTCGTTGAGGCGTGCAGGCGGGAACTGTTGAGACTAGGATCCGAGAAGTGGGGGAGAGGAGTGTGTGCTCACTGAACCGAATCAGTTGTTAACAAGCACAGGGGGAAGGAGGGTGGTTGACTTAGGATATAGGTGCATCTCCTGTGTTTTTACCGGCAATTTCTGACATAATTATTTTATTTTATTTAGGCCAAAAAAAAAAAATAATAAATAAATAAATAAATAATAATAATAATAATAAATAATCTCCGGTGATGTGCTTTTTCATTTTTTTTTTTTTGTAATCTGTTTTTTTATTTATAAATATGTGATACATGTATAATAATAATAATAATAATAATAATAATAATAATAATAATAATAATAATAATAATATAATAATAATAATAATAATAATAATAATAATAATAATAATAATAATAATAATAATAATAATAATAATAATAATATAATAATAATAATAATAATAATAATAATAATAATAATAATAATAATAATAATAATGTAGACTTATATAGCGCACGTATCCACCAAACTGGTGCTCAAGGCGCATTTTATTATTACCCCTGCTCATCAGGCGCATAAATCATTCCTGAAACCATCTCAGCTCCCTGGGGAGTATACAGCTCAATTGCCGCCATTTCGGCGCATGGGCTAATCAAACACAACCAACTCTGCCCTCACAGGTACCCATTTACCCCTTTGTGGAGAGAATCAATTATGGTAAAGTGTCTTGCTCAAGGACACAAGCACCATGGTCGCGGTTGGGATTCGAACCCACATTCTGACGACTCAGCCATCAGAACACAAATCTGACGCACTAAACCGCTCGACCATAGTATTACCATATACGTGGTAATTAGAACCAGACCAAATTTCCCATTCAAAAAGTATGGGGCTAAGATAGGCCACATAAATTAGGCAAATCCTCATACCCCAATGTGAAAAAAGTTGTTTAAAACACAGCGTGGCAGAATTCCAATCAATCCAGCAATTATGGCTGCAATTGGACATCGTTTCATAGCGGAAAAAAAATGCCGACGCGCGGGTCTGTGACGACATGCGCGGGGACCAGAAACTGGAGACCCTTTTTTTTAATGCGTCATTGTTAAGCTTTTTTGTCTTCCTTTACTCGATCCGGTAAACTATCAATGTTCCGATACAAAAAATAAAATTGCCGGAAACTGCCGTAGACATTTCGAAAAACACTGGTGATACATCTTTAACGACTCTTTAATGACATTAATTTTTATGACATGACTCAACGAAAATGAATTGGCACGGCGTATGCATCTTCATAATTAGATAATTCCCCCCCCCCCCCCCCCACGGTAGTATATCGCTGGCAGATGATAAACATGTATCAGGTAATCTGTTTGGAAACTAATTTCCAACACAGTTTTTAAATTGAAATCTACCCTAGCCAAATGATATATACTAGATATAAAAGTAAAGGTTATTTTCAATCAGGTAATTTACTGAATATAAAAATGAAACATAACTACTTGATATGATACTAACCCCCGCATGTGTGGAAAGAGTTTAAACTTGGCGATCTTGGCGGCATCCAGACCCTTTCTGCGCTTGCGTCGTATGTCCTCCCGGAAGTGAACGCAATCACAAATATCAGCGATGCCTATCAACTTTTCGCGGTATTGGGCAACTCTCGTATTGAAGTCTCGTACAAGCTGGATATTTAGAAAAGAAGTGGTATTTCATCAAAGGCAGAATACACCCTAAATGAAAGGTCATGGTATGCATTCACACTTAATGAAGATCGATAAATATGTATATAAAATGAAATGTTTCAGCTAAATTAGTTCACATTAATTTTTGTATTCGTTGTAAATAGTTTCACACACCATGCCCAAATGGGGATTGTTATATACTTTTCGTGTTTTATCTTAAATCAAAGCATTTCAGATGGAATTATTTATTATTACGACGTGTATCTTTAGCAACATCTCTTATTTTGTAGTCGGGTAATTACCAGAGGGATGTTTTACACCTTTTTTTTGTAAACTATCAAGCATCTCACTAATGGTAGTTCTGAAAACAACCTTGATGGTTCACGGTTTAAAATTTAAACTGGCGTTAAGTTAATGGCTTTAAGTTAAATCATTCTAGTAAATTGAGTTAAAATAATTTTCCAACTGAATTTTTGACCTCAACGGACGAACATTCTACGTAAAAATACATTCTATTAACGTAGAATAGGTGTCGTGGCCGAGCGGACTAGCTTACCGGATTCAAGTTCTGGTGTTAGCAACATAATGTGGGTTCGAATCACGGCCGTGACACTTGTGTCCTTGAGCAAGACACTTAATCATAATTGCTTCTCTCCACCCAGGGGTTAAATGGGTACCTGTGAAGGCAGAGTCGGTTTGCTCTATATGCGCTAGAAATGGCAGCAATTGAGCTGTATACTCCCCAGGGAGCTGAGATGGTTTCAGGAATGATTTATGAGCCTTATGAGCCTTATGAGCAGGGATAATAATATAATGCGCCTTGAGCACCACATAGTTGGTGGATACGTTCGCTATATAAATCCACACATTATTATTATTATTATTAAATATGTGAATGCATTTTTGTTGTTAATTATACAGTGAAATACGCTGAAACTTTAACAGGTTGTTTGCTATGTATAATTTATATATGTATATTGGAACATAACAAGTATAGGTAGGCCTACATACATTTTTCGAAATGTGTATACTGGCTTTAACGCATTGTATTCGAAGGTTATTGGTTCGAATCTTTGATCGGATTACTGAAAGAGACAGTTTGTTAAACTTCCATCACAATTTCTTCACAGATATAAAGTAAATAACGTCGTCTAGTTTCAGAACCACAATTGGCCAATGGGCAGTTCTGTATTATATGCTATAGATGATTAACGATCGTTTGTATAAGACATTGTTTTTGCCATGTTGGTGTTGATGCTCTTTAAAAAAAAATTGTTTTTAAATTTAAAAAACGGGAGTGGTACCCTTAATGGGAAAATCCAAAAATAAAGGACCATATAAACAGCATTAATAAATAAAGAGCATTGGAATTGACGACATTATTATGAGTTCACAGAAATCAGTATTTGTCAAAAGACCAAACTACAGATTCGTTTGTGGAATATTTTAAGCATAACTGGTTCCACAAAATGCGATTTCGACATCACGTCTAATGTAAACACCCGATCTCAAACGTATATTTTTAAAAGAAACGCAAATGTTTATTTTTAGCAGGAAAATCGGGTCTAGGATGACGCATTAAATGCACAAAAACATCTCACATGTCGCAGTATCATCAATTTGTTTTTTGTATTATTCTGTGCATGCTCCATGCTGCTCTGTGCCAACAATTATATAGAAAACTCATGTCTATCAAAGACTCGAATGATATAGTCTTCTCTGACCCCTTTTAAAGTTGACCTTCAAGACAAAATATTTATGAATACCTAAAGTGCCACAGCCTCGTGCCACAGCTACGCCTTATCCTATAGGCCTATGGTGTTAAATTGTTCATTAGAATTGTGGAATGCTTTTTTACAAAATGTTCTCAGCAACATGGAGGAACATGCTGAACTCACAGGTTCGTTTGAAAATGCCTGTGTGTCTTTGTTACCTTGAACTATTAGGTTTTTCATTGATGCTGCTCGTTATGAAGCATAGTGATGGTAATTGACCAAAATGGATGTAATGGCACATCCAATAAGAGCACGCATGTTAGCCTAATTCGCTAAAAATAGATCTGTCAGAAACAAATTTCGGACAAAATGTTGTGCACGTTGTTATGCTGTGCATAGATGCAGTGTTTGTGGCTTCATTACCGATATGGACACGTGCTATGGTATACGCGATATGTATAAATGATGGGTAGTTTTAAGGACCCCTTTAAAAACATTTAGTATCATATTACCTAGGATAGTTACTTCTGTTTCGTTGAGTGTTCCCATTTCAAGAGTTCACATCATTTATGTTCGTTTTCAGCTTTGCATCATTCATATTTGTTTGTCTGTCCCGTTCGTTTTCTTTGTCTGCTTTGTCCACTCCTTTGTTTGTCCTTGTATTGTCCCGTTAGCTTTTGAATATGCCTCTTTATTTTTTGCTTCTAGTATAAATTATCTACTATTTTTGGTTTTTGTTCTCTTAATAATCTACTGATTACATTTGTACAAACATCCAATTGTTTATTTATTTATTTATTGTGTACGTTGTGAAGTGGAAATATATGTTAAGTTTAATTGAACTTATAACTACATTTATATTGTTCACATTTTGTAATGCCAGGCACCAAAAATCATGTGAAGTGATATTTCGGCTGAGACACTTTTCAGTATAAAGGCACTGTGACTCACAATCTTATTCATGGTTAATTTTGTATAATAAATGTAACGTCACATACTTGTTGTTATATAAAGTACAACCAGTCTTAAATGTGCATATATAAACATATGCACTGCTATCTGCTATTACCAAATGGTACCAACACAGGAAGCTCTAAAATATAGTTTGGGGGAAATCATTTTACTGTCTGGTCTGAATTTATTGTCACATTTTTCCTCGTCAACAACACAGCGAAGTAATCTCTTGATTGTGTTATTAAGTTTGGATGCATTTAAAGACTTGTCTGTAACCTATATAAGAATCAAGAGAGATGTACACAAACCAACCTGTGAATGTTTCAGCTTAGAATCAAGAGAGATGTACACAAACCAACCTGTGAAAGTTTCAGCTTATAATCAATAATAATAATAATAATAATGTGTGGATTTATATAGCGCACGTATCCACCAACTAAGTGGTGCTCAAGGCGCATTATATTATTATCCCTACTCATAAGGCTCATAAAGCTCATAAATCATTCCTGAAACCATCTCAGCTCCCTGGGGAGTACACAGCTCAATTGCTGCCATTTCTAGCGCATATAGAGCAAACCAACTCTGCCTTCACAGGTACCCATTTAACACCTGGGTGGAGAGAAGCAATTATGATTAAGTGTCTTGCTCAAGGACACAAGTGTCACGGCCGTGATCAAGAGAGATGTACACAAACCAACCTGTGAAAGTTTAAGCTTATTCCATCGTGTCGTTAACGGGAATATGGTGAAAATGCATTCCGATATTTTAACATTCATTCCAGGCTAATGCGGAAAATGTCTCACGGCCGTGATTCATTTCAAATGTGTAATACAGTACACGTTTTCTCAAAATTGACAGCATGCCAGACGGAATCATTTCTCATGATGTTTGGTACCATCACCAACTCCACATCAAGTATTCATGTTTTTAGCATATAACATATCATTTTGTAATCGGGTAATTACTAAAAGTATACACCCAACCTTTATCAGGATTTTCCACAGGTGTATACTGGCTTTAAAATATAGTATTAAAATTAAAATGTACATAGTGACATGTTACTATTGTTTATACAATTTAAATTTTTAGATATCATTCCTCACGTACAATGTAACTAACCTTTGATATATATTGATCAAGTCGGTGGGTTTCCCCTAGACATTTATATCGATATCGATGTTTATCGATGTTTATGGTAGAGAAGGGGTCCTTGTAGAACGGTCATTATAGCGTTCAAAATCAATGGTCAAATAACCGGCAGCTATACTTTGTCACTGGCGTCTATTCTTAAATCAAATTTCTGTACTAGCGATGAATTGCAGTCGGCCGTCTACTCAATGACAATTACTGCGTCTATAAACGGCTAAAATATACAATATGATTTTCGTGTTTGCATTTCACCTTCTTCCGAATGCCGTCGTTAGGAAGACTTCTCGTTGCTGTGAGCTGGGTAAATGTCATATAGAAAGTAGTAGTAATATGGGGATATACAGGCGACATAATCTTTACGGTGTTGTTTTCTTTATTATGTTGTAGTAACAAACCAATATATGTATGTCGTATATATATGTCGTGTTATGAGACTATATACAGATACAAACGTGAATTTTTTGTTCATTTGGTGTTAACGGTTATTGTAAAACCGTGGAAATACATATCTTTAATTCAGACCATAATCAATATAAACAAATATATCAGCTTGTTTCATAAAGTATTATACGAGTATATATCACTAACTATGGCGCGGGGATGCAAGCATACGTCACCCAGCTCCCCGTCGGTGGGCTGACAAGTGATTTTCGCAAAAGGCCACAAAATGTGGCCAGATCAATTGAAATCAGGAATACGTAATTGTTAATTATGTGCATCACTGGAAAGAGTATTCAATAAGGTTTATATTAATACTAGGCACAACCATATAGCTTATTTGGTGCGAATTTATGTTTTGAAAAGGGGCATCAGTGGCCGATTCCAGGGGAAGAGTCCGTCCCCCTCCTTAAAATTAAAATATTTAAACAAGAGGGGAAAATATACTAAGCACGATTCGCTTTAGCTATGGAGAAGGGGTATAATGCAATTAACGCTCATAGGCGATTGAGAGGGAGGCCTGACACAGTTTTGCCAAATAGGCCTATTCGAAAATTTGGGCTATGAACTAACACTATCAGCGCATTGGTCCGACGCCCCATTAATTGCTGCTACAGTCCACTATTCCTACGTCGCAAATGGGCTTTTGGAACTAACTACGACTGACCCAATTGCGGAATATCGAGCATTCCCCATTTTAATAAAATAAAGCGTAAAAGCGATAATCCTTTTCGCATTTAGCTGTAATAATACGTTTCCCAGAACATGTGGCAAAAGTGCAAACTGGCTATAAAGTTCTAAAAATGCACCTATTCAAAATGTTGTAATGCACTATGCGTTCAAACACCTACTTCACAATTTCTACACAAATTAGACCAAGCAAACCTTGAGAAATTGTCTGAAATTGTGAAGGCCACTCCACCCCCCCCCCCCCCCCACATAGTGGATCCACTCCTGGGCATAGGCCTATAATGTTTGAAGTATACTTTATTTTTAAATCAAAATTTAAAAAAATAACAATTTGAAGTTAACATTGTTGCACTACGTTATTCGAATTTTAACTAAAATAATTTCCTTTATAGTTTTCACATTATTTTGTTCTTTAATAATTCATTTATTAGAGGGAATCATTGCAAAGAGAAAACACTGAAGCTTCTCTGTCAGCCGTCTATGTTCTCCCAAGAAGCTATAGTTCAGCGTTATGACAAATAGATTCTAATGAATTGACTGGTATTCATGCGGCTAGCTGTGGTTACAAATGACGCCATTATGCCACTACATGATGTTATCATTTACATTCTGCACGTATAATTAGAGAGACATGTTCTACAAAAATGAAGGGTCCCTTCCCCTTGCGTGAATATTGTATATAGATGTTCAATGGGGATGATGTTTCATGCCTACTCCTCCCTCCTCCCTCTCGTTGAGCAATTTTGAAGATGTTTAATTTAAGATTTTTCAGCTTCAGCCCGATCCTCCCATTTCATTTCTGTTTATCTGACGTTGATCTCTACCACATTGTATCTATCTTTAATATCAAGCTCATTACCCCGTGGTGATAGATTCATTCATAGTCGGTGAGGCACTACTAATCGACGTGACATATGCCTCTATTCACCGCTGATCCGACTGTCAAACAAGGGGTCATTACGCCCATGAAATAATGAGATAGTCAATGAAATTGCATAGTACCAAAATGTTAATGTGGAAGAGCAAGAAAGTATAGTTGCCTTGTATCTAATATCAATCTTCTTGATAAGAATCAAGATATATATGTAAACCAACCTGTGATAGTTTCATCTTATTTCATTATTTTGTTTAACAAGAACATGTTGATAATGCATTCGGACTGTTCGTATTCATTCAAAGGTAACGAGGAATGTAATGCTTCAGATAACAGCAAATTAATGTTGGAAATGTTCTTAGCTAACTTTTCTTAAGTAATAACACCTAGAGGCAGAAATATTTCAACTTAACACCAAGTATATTTTAAGTAAAATAATTTGTTATTCGAGATTACCAATAGTGTTCGGGGCTTTAACGGTATATACATGTAGATATAGAAATTCAAAAATAATCAAATGGCTGAATTTTAATGTAAACTTTACTTGGTGTAAAGCTTATGATAGTGGTGTCAGCCTTCCCATAAATTATTTTATTTGAGGTGCTGTAATTTTTAAGAAAAGTGAAATTATTGTCAGTATTAGTTGTACGTTTTTTCATCAGAAAAAAACCCATTTATTTCTTGTAATGAATACAACAAAATATGAAATGCAGTGTTGACTCTTACCGTGTAAACGACACAACATATTAAGCTGAAATGTATGTTTTTATTCAAAGGAAACGTTGGCATATTGGTTGATATGTATGTTTTGATTCAAAGGAAACGTTGGCATATTGGTTGATATGTATGTTTTGATTCAAAGGAAACGTTGGCATATTGGTTTATATGTATGTTTTGATTCAAAAGAAACGTTGGCATATTGGTTGATATGTATGTTTTGATTCAAAGGAAACGTTGGCATATTGGTTGATATGTATGTTTTGATTCAAAAGAAACGTTGGCATATTGGTTGATATGTATGTTTTGATTCAAAGGAAACGTTGGCATATTGGTTTATATGTATGTTTTGATTCAAAGAAAACGTTGGCATATTGGTTGATAATGTATATTTTGATTCAAAGATCGTACACATACTCGTATAAGCAATGTTGTACCTTTATGGGATGCTTCCATTTAAAAACTGAGGTGTTAATGCCACAAGTGGTGTAAAATTGTTTTCTTCTATATTGTTCCAAAAGTAATATTTGGCAAATTACCAATAATTATGTAAACTACTATATGTATGGGAGCTGTCGTTCACCACAGACTGCATGCAACGAGAATGTACGTACTCTAAAGGCCGTCTATGGCAGAATAATGCCAGTCTTGTGAGACAAGAAAAATAAAATCTCTGTTGACAGACGAGTACAGCTTGCCTGATTGGGTTTATTTTTATGACAACACATTAGCTTCGATTATCCCTTGAACGTATACACCTTCATATTTCACGAAATTGATCATTTTATTCAAAGATTTGAGCACAATGGTTGGCGAATGCGAGATATTCGGCACTTAGTGTATGAAAGCGCGAGAGATGGTCCCAAATTGTAAAACGCGTAATACACAAGAAAATGTATCTCCTTACAGCTCAATGGAGAGTTGATTTATTATTTTTTTATTGCAAAATTAATTCTTCAACCGTTCCTTATCATTTTAGGTCATACACTGCATGTCTACATACTGGTCTACAGCAATGAAAAAGGAATTAATTTGTCTTGTTAAAGGCCGAAAATGTCTCCGGTTTCTGGTCTCTGTGTGCGTCGCCTCAGACCCGCGCGTCAGCATTTTGTGTGTGTGTGTGTGTGTGTGTGTGTGTGTACGTGTTTATGGTGTAAACCGAGGACATATAACAAAAGAGAACAATATGTCCTCGGTTTGCGCACGGTGTCCTCGGTATGTTTCGTGTACAAATCTAATGGGAGAAGCCTCAAAAAGTTAAAGTCCAACAACAAAGGGAACAAAAGAGGGGAACAATAGGATGTCAAACGGTGTCCTCGGTTTACACCATACACAAGACTGTGTGTGTGTGTGTGTGTGTGTGTTTCTGGCTATGAAACGATCTCCAATAGCCGTTAAAATTGCAATTCTGCAAAAACTTTTTTCACATAGGAGTATGAACGTTTGCCTGATTTTAAACAACTTTTTTTCACACAGGGATATGAACGTTTGCCTGAAACCTGCCAACAATTATGTTACTTTTAATAATCATAAACGATTTCCATTTTCTGCTATAAATAATAGACAAGTGTGTGTCTTTTGTTGTGTCATGAAGAACTCATACTAGCTTAATCTGCCAGCGTTCACGAAGCTAATTGATTTATTATTACCGCTCACAAAGAGCTGCAACGCGATTTTCACGGTGGTTTGCTTTTAGAGAAAAAAAAACCACCGATGATTTCTAGCAGCTATATATACAGGCAGATGAGCTTGATTCAAATTAGTGGATGGTGTTAAATTGAATAGAATACATTATCGTTTCTGTTTGAAATGCTCGGGGCTCAAAAGCAGATGGGAGTCTGCTTAACAGAAACAAGATGATTGTTCTGGTATGCTATTTGAAATTCGCCTACGTTATAGCAAGATCATAACGAATAAAACAGTGATGTACACAAAAGACAGTGTACAACATTGATATTTGGAAATTATATTTTTGTATCACTGTATGTGCTCACGTTTTTTTGGGAAAAACTACTAAAAACCTCTGCATTTTGTTTAATGTTTTTATGTTTCACAAAAAATTGCTGGATGGCAACTATTTGTATATTCGACATAACAGTTCTTGTCATATCTATACAATAAAGTAGGTTTTGTAATAATATTTCAGATGTTTTAGATTTTGCTCAGGTGGTCCAAGCATTCATGAGAAAAACGTAAATGGTTTGGCCTCTGACCTGGCCCCACAGAGCAATAGATAATTGGCATCAGTGGACCGCCCACCAACATAGGGGCTGGTTAGCTCAGTTGGTAGAGCGCTCGTACGGTAATCGAGAGGTCGCGGGTTCGACTCCGGCATCAGCCAATTTTTCTTTGCTCACTACCCGTTTATATAATATTTCAGGTCAGTTCCTCCATATAAATCTACTTTGTGTACAACCACATAAAAGGCTTGTGTATATATATATATATATATATATATATATATATATATATATATATATATATATTCTGTGTACAACAACGTATGTTTGTGTCCCGTTGTGTGATCCCCGCTACTGCTGTTACCCAGGTTGTTTGCATCTGAATGGGGCTTGATCCCTGGCTACTCGGCAGATATAGTTTGGCCTCTGACTTGGCCCCATAGAGCAATATATAATTGTGTATGTGTGTGTGTGTGTGTGTGTGTGTGTGTGTGTATCAATATGTACCATGTAAGCTTTATTTAGAATGTTCATCATTTTTTTCAGTTGAGACTACTGGTAATGTAAAATGGCATGGAAATTATTATTATTATGATTATAATTTTGAATAATAATTCGAGATAGAGAACGTCCACGGCCGCGGGGGAATTTTAAATTAATGAAGGAAAGTATAAATGAAAATATGAGACGTCTTTGTGCTTAACTGTTTTGAAGACGTAAATCCAAGCACGAAGTCTGTATGAACATTTGATGCTGGTTAAGGGCGGGGGGTTGAGTTGCCATATGGAAGCTTAAAGGGAAGGCATGATTGGTAATTAAAAAATAACCGTCATGGTCAAATATTCAGATTCAGTGACGTAACTGTATCCTTAGCCAAATATCAAATCTAAAACTTCATAGTGTTCAGCTGATTATGGTATTAATCTTCCCTTTAAATATTATTGTAGTCTGAGGTATGGATTTTTTATTTAATTTTTTTTTTTTAAGTGAATATAATTTCCAATACGTTTCTTTAGGAAAGAGTTGGTTTGTAAATAAAGTAATTATTTCTGCCCTGGCCCACCCAGACACGAAGAATTCAGGATTAAATAAAATGATGATGATGATGATGATGATGATGATGATGATGATGATGATGATGATGATGATGATGATGATGATGATGATGATGATGATGATGATGATGATGATGATGATGATGATGATGATGATAGGTAAAACTTGTAGATTTGCATGGTGAGGATGATAAGTAAGACTAATTGCGGTGACACCATGTGGAATCTCAATTGAATAGTAATTAGTTCTGAAAAGAACTGGAGGTACAACTCGACGTTTCGATCAGTATGCTCTGATCGTCCTCTGGAGAATGCCGGACTCTTGAAAATGCTGCTGCTTAAGTAGGCTGCTGGAGGATCATCCCATGAATGGATGCTGGAGGATTAGTTCGTTGAGGCGCGCAGGCGGGAACTGTTGAGACTAGGATCCTAGGGGTTGGGGGAGAGGAGTGTGTGCTCACTGAACTGAATCAGTTGTTAACAAGCACAGGGAGAAGGAGGGTGGTTGACTTAGGATAGGCCTATAGGAGATCCCTCAGTCTGGGGTGGGTTACGGACTTTGGATATAGAAGATCCTTCAGTCCGTAGTAGTGGTCGCCAAATGTCGCTGATGTAGAAGCCGATGTCCTGTGGCACAGTGTCGTGTTTGACGATCTCGATGGCCTCTCTGATGCGTCTGGGGTGCCATGTGTCGATGGGTGTTATGAGTTGGGCTGCCTGCCAGTCGATTTGGTGGTCCTTGATGTGCGAATGCTTGACGATGGCGGACTTCTCGAAATCTCCTCTGCGGCCGTGTGCTCGGTTTTCCTTCAATCTGATGGGGAGGTTGTGTCCTGTTTCGCCGATGTACACCTTACCGCACTCACAGGGGATCCGGTAGACTCCCGCTCTGTTGTTTGGGTCCGGTTTGTCCTTGTGGGTGTGTAGAAGTCCTTGGAGTTTGCTGGGGGCTGAGTGGAACACATCGATGCCTGCTCGTCGGAGGATGCGGTGTAGTTTGTGAGACGTCGAACCTAGATAGGGGAGCCAAGAAGAGAGGGTTAGATTACTTACCTTGCTTTCGGGGTTTGGAACCGGCTTCGCTGTGCTGATCTTGCTGGGATTGTAACCGTTGCGTTTGAGGGTGGTTCGGATGTGCTGTAGTTCCTTGGGAAGGCTGTCCTTGTCACAAATGTTGTAGGCGCGTTGTACGAGGATACGGTTGACCGATGACTTGATGCTTGGGTGATGGAAGGAGCGCTGGTTCAGGTACCGATCTGTGTGCGTGGGCTTTCTGTAGACGTTGTGGTGTAGGGAGCCGTCTGGATTTCTGGAAATGCCAACATCAAGGAACGCGATCTTGCCGTCTTCTTCTGTTTCCATGGTGAACTTGATGCTCGGGTGTTGCTGGTTGAGATGTTGTAGAAAATCCTGGAGTGTGTCTCTGCCATGTGGCCAAACCACAAAGGTGTCATCCACGTATCGGAGCCACAGCTCCGGTTGGAGGTCGGCGGTGTTGAAGGAACAGTTTTCAAACTCTTCCATGATGATGATGATGATGATGATGATGATGATGATGATGATGATGATGATGATGATGATGATGATGATGATGATGATGATGATGATGATGATGATGATGATGATGATGATGATGATGATGATGATGATGATGATGATGATGATGATGATGATGATGATGATGATGATGATGATGATAATAATAATAATGAGTTTTAAGCAGCGACTTAAATCTAGTTATAATATGACAAGATATGAGTTTAGTTGGAAGATGATTCCAGAGTCTCGGAGCCGCGACAGAAAAAGACCTATCACCCCATGTCCGTTTTGAAGTTGGTTCCTTTAGGAGTGACATGTTGCTGGAGCGCAAATTGCGTGATGGAGTGTAGACTTTAAGCAGTTTAGAAATATAAATTGGAGTAAACCATGTGCTACTGCTGTGTGAGCAAAATGACATTTCATGTGCAGTACAAATCCGTTCAGTATCGTTTGTATTTGGCAACCGTGACGTAATGGTTATTTGTGAACATATGTCGATACAGAAACACTTTTATGTAAGCCTGTTTGCTTATTGTGGTTCCATATACTTGTCTAGAACTCCATAACAAAAGGGATAATAGATCCACGGTGGGCTATAACAATAGGGAACAATAGTTTCTTGGTTGTCGGAACAATAGAGCAAACATTGGGAGGTCCTCAGTTTATACCAAGTGCAAAGATGTGTGTGTATGGTGATTGCTATGACAATTCTATGAAAAGGTGGCGATAATCAAATTATTTAAACTGTGGACTTTCTTTGAAACGGCGATTATTTTCAACATTGGTTATGAAATGTTAGAAAAACTACTTCATTGAGTACACACTATTTGAAGCAAGATATAGGCCTACATTACACAACCAATCCACTGCAAGTTGTGCAGTAGATTTACTGTGTTAATTGTGTTGAGCAAATATTGAAAATGCATTCAGATTTGGTATAAATACATTCTAATGCGGGTTTTAAGTAAGATCAAGTATAATTGTATCCTTTCTTTAAAATCTCGAAAATGGGGAATAGACGAAATTATAATGTGGACTCATTCATGTCATGGCATGGAGCCCATTTATTGACCATGATGATCAGGGGAGTAACTGAAAACCTGGACGAAAATTGTTACATCTAACAAAATAGGCAAAGCTTAAAAGTGTAAAATGTATGTAAATGCCTTCATACTTAAGAATCAAGAGAGATATACAGAAACCAACGTTTCAGTTCATTCCATTGGGACAAAAAACAGTGCAAATTCATTCAGATTTGATTTACATTCATTTTAATGGAATCCATTTCAAATTTATACGAAATATTTTTATTTTATAAAAAGAAAAAAAAAAATAATAATAATAATAATTTATCAGAATGTTTGGTAACATCACAAATTTCACCTTATCTGTTTAGGTTATAACTTATTTTAATATAAACATATAAACATCCCGTGTGATAATATTAGGCGATTATTTGGTGTAAAATTGGTGCATATTATATCAATCATCCTGAAAAATTATACCGTCTGAAGAACTCATCTCAGAGAAAATTTCAAAATGTTGTCGTCCTTTGTTGTATAAAACCCTTGTACAATGAACTATAAGATTGGCACTAATACAATGTTAAAAATAAAAGGGTTTCTTGTGTTGAGAGAAACTCAATTTGCTTTCAGTCATTTACAAAGGGTCGTACATACATCACATGCTGGTTGACATTAATTTGCTTTCAGTCATTTACAAAGGGGCGTACATACATCACATGCTGGTTGACATTAATTTGCTTTCAGTCATTTACAAAGGGGCGTACATACATCACATGCTGGTTGACATTAATTTGCTTTCAGTCATTTACAAAGGGGCGTACATACATCACATGCTGGTTGACATTAATTTGCTTTCAGTCATTTACAAAGGGGCGTACATACATCACATGCTGGTTGACATTAATTTGCTTTCAGTCATTTACAAAGGGGCGTACATACATCACATGCTGGTTGGCATTAATTTGCTTTCAGTCATTTACAAAGTTGCGTACATACATCACATGCTGGTTGACATTAATTTGCTTTCAGTCATTTACAAAGGGGCGTACATACATCACATGCTGGTTGACATTAATTTGCTTTCAGTCATTTACAAAGGGGCGTACATACATCACATGCTGGTTGACATTCATTTGCTTTCAGTCATTTACAAAGGGGCGTACATACATCACATGCTGGTTGACATTAATTTGCTTTCAGTCATTTACAAAGGGGCGTACATACATCACATGCTGGTTGACATTAATTTGCTTTCAGTCATTTACAAAGGGGCGTACATACATCACATGCTGGTTGACATTCATTTGCTTTCAGTCATTTACAAAGGGTCGTACATACATCACATGCTGGTTGACATTAATTTGCTTTCAGTCATTTACAAAGGGGCGTACATACATCACATGCTGGTTGACATTATCAAATAAAATAGGAGAAAGTAACATCTTAAGGTTTTCTGCATACATGAAAAAGTAAAACAAATCAGAAGTAATAAAAATGTAATTGATGTAAACCAAACAATAAATAAAAGTGACCCAATTGCGGGACTCCGTGAGTAAACCGTATGGAAATCAGACATTATACAGATTTGTTATATTTGACACTAGCGATTGATAAGGTAGTTTCTTCAATACAATGTCATGTTTAATGCTTTCGGTAAGTCTAAAAATATTTCCATGGCAAATGTATTGTCCTCGACTGTACATATTTTCTTAGAAGTATGAATGGGTACGTGTAGGGTAGAGGTTGATATTGTTGTATTTGAAAAAGCTTCTGAAGCGCTACGGTTGCTCGGGGCTGTATACTCCCCAGGGAGCTGAGAAAGATTACAGGAATGATATTGGCCAATAGTGACCGCGGAAACAACTGTAAAGCGCATTTTGGGACATTATGTGAATTGAAATGCACTCTACAATAATTACAATAATGACATATTATTATCTTGCTGATTAATCAAGTAGTGCTATTGAATGATACGAATGAAAGATTCCTATAAGGATTTCAAGGGATATTTGACACCATAGTGAACTTTACACCAACAAGCTTTCATGTAAAACGATGATCATTTATGTTTTTCGAGATTACCCAAAGTGTATGGTGTTTCGTCTTTATATGTCTTCTTATGCAAGCTTTTTGTGAAATACAGCATGTATGGGAACTCTTTGTTAATCTGTGTGTAAGTATTCATTGTCATTGCTATTTTCCGCACATGCTTGCACTCAGGGACCATGCATTTATTGGGCCCCTTCTGCAGATCTCTCCTTCTGCTTATTATTATGTAAAAATGTACTTGTTTTTCTTTTGTTATTCTGATGAGAAATAACTTGAAACTTGAAATTTAAAAATGTTCTGACTTGATCAAAACTATTCGTGAAACAGCGAAGAGCACATTTCAACCTTTCGACCTTCATGAACATCGTTTATGCCTTTCATTCATTCACTTACACTTGCTTTATATTTAAATCCTCACACAATAGGCCTGCGAATGCGATTACATCCTGTCTGATGGAATGCAACAAAAGAATCTCAAACAAAAGACGCTTATATATAAAACAGAATTTAATTTTGAGTTCTCGATTGACGTGCATGTTCAAGGATGCCTGCACTCGCCCGCGTCACAATCCTTTTGATTGTGTATTAAAGTATAATTTGTTTTGTTCCACTTAGCAAAGGATTATTGTTGTCTGGTTTAAATCTTCGATGGATTGTCTTTCTTGCGCTCTTGAGTAAATTGATATATAAGATGCAACGCCAGTTTTTGCGTGATTTCACCAAAAGTTCCCTATTTTTGATATTTTTTATTAATTTTTTTTTTTACATCAGAACATTTTAGAAAGAAAAACTAATATTTTGAACATCACTGTAACAGTAAATATGTGCCAAAATGACTACAGTGGGACCTACAAAAAATGATTTATTGTAGAACCATGTGAATTCGTCATTATTTTGTTGAGAAATCTGTCATTAAAAAGTATTCGTTTCCATTTCCTCAAGTGTTCAAATGAAAAAGAAAATTTGCGTTAAAATAGCAAACAACACAGTCGATACATCTTTAATCAAAGGTAGATTTGATTTTTGCCCTTACACCAACATATATGTAAGAAGTGTCTGCGGGGAAAGCAATCCACAGGTGACTCAGACAGGATTGGATCCCACGACCTCCTGCTTAGACTGATTAAATTCTTGTGTTGGGTGACAAACAATTGATTTGATTTTGCCCTTACACAGACGTAATATATTATGAAGCGCTGTATACTCAGGTGACTCAGGCAGGATTCATACCCACGACCTCCTGCTTTCTACTTACTGGCATATTTACTACTATGCGACTTATCGTTATCGGGCAAGCTTGGTGATCGAGAGGTTAAGACGTCTGCACTAGTAAGCAGGAGGTCGTGGGTTCGAATCCATGTCTAGTTGCCTTAGGAATTTTCACATCAAATCAATTGTTTATCACCCAACGCAAGAATTGTATCGATCTGTAGTTGAAGGCAGTTTCCAACGTCATTTGAGATTATTCAGTATCAAGTTATAATATAGGAACAAGTTAGTTTTATAACAATAAAATAAACAAATATTTCAACATCCTCTGTCAGATAAGATGAAAGAGCAGTGTAGTCACTAACGCGTACAGACAACAGGGCCACGCTCGGACTGATGCCTTCATTTACTTTCTGTTTGTTTTATACAAGATAGAAAATATAGAGAGCTGAAGTAATGATGTCATGTTAACACCGAACCATTTTGTAAATGTGGCATCATAGAGCAATAATGTAAAACATGGTGCCATGGCAATGTGAAGTCACATTTCAGTACGCAATAAATGGCGTTCTGGTCCACTGGCCAGGGTATACAATTCATGAATTCAGGAGTATAAAGAGCTCTGAAATGTGTGATGTCATATTTTCATGTAATCATGGTGGCTGGTTCTGAACAATCGTTATTTAATTCCTTATTAATCTATGATGCAACACAAACGGTTGAATGATTGTGTTAATATGATGTCACTTTTATTTATTTATTTATTTATTTATTTATTTATTTATTTTTTGTTGACTGGCAATGGCTTGGATACCGCCATGTATCTTCTCTGCTTGGAGTTGGTTATTAATGACTGGGAAATAAATTTTTGAACATGTACTGTTTTTATTATTTTTCTTTACCGTGCCTCCCTTCCCTAATTTTTGGTAATTTGTTAAGTTTTGTATTATATTCAAGATGTTATTCATTTAACAAGAAAGCCCGTATAAAGTAGTTAAATTTATTGAGTGAAAAATGGATACTAAAATAATGCTTTGTTTTCTATTCTTAATGACAGCATTTACCGGAGAGACAATTGTTTTGAAATATTTTCAAAACCTAGAAAAGATATAGAAGTTGGTCCAGACAAATTTAAAGTTGGGGTCACAGCGATCTACGCCCAGTCTGACTATACCTTGGACCAAGGCTGTAGCCAGAGCGGGATGCGTGGATGTCGATTTTCAGTGGGCCAATCGGGCCTCAGTTGGCAAAATCGAGCCTCAGTTGGCAAATAAACCACAATTAACTTGTAGTTTTTGTACCCGAGGTAATTTTATTCAGGGGGAAATTTCGGAGGGTGAATTGATCATGCCTACCCCCACCTCAATAATTTTCAATCCTACTGCCCTCAATTTTTGGTTTCATGCCACCCCCTCAAAATTGTTCACGACTGCCCACCCCCTTCCAGTAAATTTAAAGGTGTTCAATTGTTTACCGCCGGTAAAGTCAGTCGACAATTTGACTTCCAACCGCCCCTACCAAATATTATGCCTCCGCTACGACCCCACCTGTCAAACCCTGGGACTTTATAGTCACGGACCCTATAGTATACGGAAAGTGCAAATGTCTACAGCCACAACTGAACCACCAAGTTAATCCGCTGTGGTGACTGGAGACCAGCTACAATATAGCAAACATCAGATGTTAATGCTTTACTCATACTTATGATAATAGCATTTCCTTACTCGACCCAATCTGCACTCTTATTTTTTAAACACTACTGGGCAAGAAGATCCGGTTAAAGGGTCTACTGGTTCCAGATCTATTTTGCAGTCCGACTGAACTGGAATTTGGATGAGAAATGTCTGAAATTAATTCTTTTTGGCCCTGTTTTCTGTCTTTTGGAGTCAGTCGCGTCTCAATAAGTCTGGCAAGACTATATATGACCCTTTTCCAGGCCAAAGCTGACCTATTGTGGGTCAAAACTGATCCAGGGGATTGTCAAAGGACGCCACAAAAATATGAGAGAGAGGGTACCGGGTGTTAAGGATGACGTCTTCCTATCTCCAAGGAGCACTCCTATATTTTTTATGAAAGGTTGCCAAAACACAATGCTCTTAAATGCCACTCAAAGTGCAGGCAAGAACTAAAGGAGGGGGAGGGAGAATAAAAAACAAATAAAAATACTTTCAAAAGTTGAAATTTGCTGTCACCTGACGCTTTTCCGTCAATACTTGGAGCTTTCCCACCTGACTGAAAGATTACCCCACTCTAAGATGTACATTCACATTGCTCTTGAATGATAGTACTGAACCCGTTCTCGCTAATACATTTACAAGAATTTACCAGTGCTAAGTTGGTGGCGCACCGAAACGTTAACCCGGAGGTACCAGGTTCAAATCTCGCTCTGGCAATTTCTCTTTGATTACTTCAAACAATAATATTACCAGTGTTATTAGAATTGTCGTATTATAATAACTGCTTTATTTTATGCACAATTAATTATTAATTCGTACCTTTTCACATTCGTCCACACATGCCCTCAGCGTGGCATCGTCGTAGCTGTCTTCGGGGGTAGAAACGAAATCGCCGGCGTAACCAGCCGAGCTACTGCAGCGCTGCTGATGGTGGACCTTGGCCCCTCCGTGCGGCACCGCCAACGCAGAATGACCGCCACTCCGAGGTCTACCACACCGTCCGGACGGGGTGCGGTTCATTCAAGCCAACTGTCTGAGCTGCTCATCAGTCAGGTACACGACATGTACCCCATTGGTGGTGAAGAACTTCTGACTACTCTACTTAAACCATGTGCACGTTACCTTTTGCAGTTTGTCTTTAAAAATGAATGGCTATAACATTCACAATAATTCATGATGCGAGGGCTAACAGCGGGGTCACACCTTACCACAAGATATTGTAACTGTGCGCCATTTTCTCGTGAAAAAGGGAAACGAATGTGAAAACACTGCCGACGTCAATTGATGATAAAGTTGAAGGGCCTCTTAATGTCTGAAATTATTAATAACAGTTGGCGGGTGTTAGATGAACGGAACCTTAATAACCTATTGCCTGTCTGACATCATGAGTAATAGGCCTACAGGCTAAATGAGAATCTAATGGCTTGTTGAGACTGGAGAACGGACGCCTATAAACGAAGACTTGCATGTGAGGAGCTGCATTCTGGCGTACATCTATCCCCGCACGATTACGGCATGAATACACGAGTCTTCCTATTGAATATCGCGGTACAAACGATAATGTAAAATTGAGAATCACTAAACATATTCACAATGCGCTTAATATGATCATCCTGATCCTCTGCACAGTTTCTCTGTCAAGTTCAACTTTGGTTTATTGTAGCACTTCCAGCATGCCCTTTTGAAGCGTGATATTAACCGCAAGGTAACTTATGTACGATGAGCACCAACGATGGGTTGCGTATGCTAATAATAACCTCAATGTCATCCGTTGTTTTACCAGGGCTGTATGGCCTAATTAATCAATACAACCGGAGTCTTGGTATTATTTTACGCTGTACCCACTGTGAAGCATCTTCAATTTACACGATGTCTCCATTGCATGTATTGTATATCCTGGTCTCTGGCGATGCGTTCCACACTAGAATTGTGCCCGTGTCGTTACTGATGACATCCTCAGTTCTTTGGCAGCCTGCGGCACACACCAGCCGTGAAGTCCCTTTATCAAATAGGCCCTTATTGCTGATTGGGCCTGATATGCCATGCGATGAAATCAATAATTTAAAATGGCTTGGGAACATCATTCATCAACCGTCCCACGAGCTTAGACCCACATGAAGATTATTACCCTTACGTGCGATGCGCTGTATGCATTATTGTAATGCAGGCCTAATTATATTAAATGCATAAGGTTGGTTAAAGCCCTGTGTTAAAGCATCTATAGTTAAATGTACTATGCAATGGGAATTATTTCACTTGAACACATAGCACACAACTCCGTATCCATGTTTGCTACCTTTTAATTTGTGGGTGTTTTAATCCCTTTATTTATTTATGAGCACATAATTATGTGATGTCATAGCGGATCAGATTATGAGCACATAATTATGTGATGTCATAGTGGATCAGATTATGAGCACATAATTATGTGATGTCATAGCGGATCAGATGCAACATTATGTGTGTTATATGAACTGTACTGTATTTGTTTATTTAAGTTATTTTTCATTTCCTTACTTTAATTTTGTATTCGGTTTTGCTTAACTTTTTTTTGTATTTGGTTCCCAGTTATTTTTATGTATGTTTTTGTTTGTTTGTTTGGTTTTTTATTACATTTTTTGTATTAGGCAAGGTCTGAGGTTTATTTGTTTGGCTATTTCAAAGGATATTTGATTTCATCACTTTTAGACTAAGTAAGTTCAAAGTACAGTTTTGACCATCTGTGTTCGTACATGTATATGACTAATATTTGTACAATGAGTTTAAAGGCAATGGTACACCTTTGGTAATTGCCCATAAATTACCGAATTAAAACTGTTATCTAAAAGCTGTACTTGATCAATTAATCAGTGTCGATGGTTTGCCGAATGTGTGAAGATATCGATTTGATGTCAATTTGATGTCAGCTGAAAATTTCACAAGTCAATTTATGTAAATTAATTATTTTCATAAAATCTGTACGGTACGTATTAAAAATAAAGACAATTCCAAGTGTGCATTCTGGCTTTGTATATCCATACATCTGTGCCAAATATTTACCACTCGTGATCATTTCTGCATAAAGATTATTCGTTTTGCTTTAAAATAATAACGTTCCCCTATAATAGCGTTTTCGCCACTCAAGCAGGGGAAACAATTCGGAACGGATTTACGCCTCCCATGAGATTTGGTACACTTTCAGAAATGAAATGTCTGGTTATGGATGCGTTATTCATTTGATATCGCATGATTTCCCTACCCGATATGACTTAGTTGGCAATGTCCATCCGCTAGAGAGCCTCTGTGAATATCAGCGCATAGCTCCAGGCTCGTCAATTGCCGATCTGATGTGGGCCCACGGTACGCACCGACGACATCTCACATTTTAATATTTACACTGGACTAATTCACCATGTCGCTAGAACAGCCTCCCCGTAATTTTGCAGAGTGGGGCCGTCAGAGCAGGGGTCATAATGAGCTAGGCACAAGCGTTATCATATTCTTCGTCATCGCGAGCTTACATGGCCTGCACGAAGGCCTAGCAGAGTTTTTGGTTAAATAATTTCAAAATGTATTTGCAGGTCACTGGAATGGGCGGCGACCCCCATCTCTTAAAAATGTAATAATTAAAAATAGACAAATTAATTTAAAATGTAGTATGCAGAGCTCACAAACTATTCTACTGTTATTTTCTTCTACCGTGGAGGTTTTTGTTTCATTAATGTTTTGAATATTAATTTTTTGTTTGATTATTTGTTTCAAATTTTTACTTAAAAGAAATTTACATCACTGGTTACTGTGGCAATTAGAACAACTTTGAATCAAGATAAAGTAAACAACCAACATGTGAACGTTCCAGTTTCTCAATACATCGTGTGTTTAACTTGAGGAAATCGTGAAGATGCACTCAGATTATTCGTATTCTTTTTATTCTCGTAGGAAATAATACTCTTTACCGATTTCCAACAGGATATTGTTGCACTCCTCTCTAGCAATCGGAACAAACTAACTGTCGCCGCTGCTAGTCAATTCGTTGGACTGAGCAGCCTTGTCCGGATTCTATACATCTTGAGTGTTCGTGGGTTTAAGTGTTACTTTGTAATAATTATGTTTTACCCTGAAACTCTTTATTAACATGGGCAGCCATTAGTGGGTGGGGGACGGGGGACGGGGTACATGTCCACCCAAAACTAGTAGGACGGTATTAAATAGCATCGCCGCTAAAATCTACTCAGAGCACACACAACTTGTTGTCCTTTGTATTTTTCTTTTACAATATATATTTTCTTCATGCACGAAACATACCTTCAAACATATATAAAATATATAAAATATATTTATATAAAATATAAAATACCGTATATATATAAAATATATATATTTTACAATACATATTTTCTTCATGTACATAATAGAAAAATTAGTGTTAATGTATGTTTCGTGCTATATGGAGTATATTATACTCCATATAGCACGAAACATACATTAACACTAATTTTTGTATTATAATTGTTGAAGATTTATCTGGCAGGGAGGGGTGGTAGGTTATGGTTGATAATCCCTGACCGTCCTCCCCCCAAGTCATATCAAGAAATCGGTGACACTGATAATTGATCACATGTAGGCCTTTACGCCTATTGGTTATTTCGATAATTACTGATACCATCAGTATTCATTCCAACGTAGAATTTCTTCATTCATATGATAGAAATTCATTTTGAATAAAAACGTATCTATTCTCTTTATTCTGAAAATCCGGAGACGATAATATTTCAAGGGATGTTTTCATTCCATCATCAACTTTATAACAAGCAAGTTTCATGCAGTGTGATCGTGGATGAGTACTTATAGTATATAGACCAAAGGGCTTAAATAACTAAAACCAAGCAAATTACGATTGACACTTGTGGCGCCGGCACTTTATGCTCAAAAACTGTGACAGAAAAGAAGAAAGGCCCAACACATAATGTACCAGTTGGTCGAGATCGAGAAGTTGCCAAAAATGAAATACACCAGCCCTTCCAATATATATAATATTAATAATAGTAGTAATAATAATAATAATGTAAGAACCAATTTCACTTTATCTTTGATGTATGGGATTGTGTATACATGTGTGTATAATTATAGGCATATTTTGAATTTGATATCATGATTTGAAATTATTTCAAATCCCTTGTAAAGTTCCATCTAAGAGAAAATGATAATAGTAATAACAAAATTAAATAAAAATACAAATGCAAAATTTAAAAAATATAATAATAATAATAATAATAATAATAATAATAATAATAATAATAATAATAATAATAATAATAATAATAATAATAATAATAATAATAATAATAATTACGTTGTGACTTTCGTCAACGGTCACGTGTAACAGTGGGTTTTGTTTGGTAAATAATGTTTGCGACTGCAGCGAATTCCACAATCGACACATAAAATAATTATACGAGAGCGCCCTCTTTTGTCGTATCGCATCTAAAAAATAAAATAAAATGGCTGCGCCCATGGACAAGCGGGAAATGCAAGCTCTTCGTCCAAAGGTTGGTGTTGGTGTTGGTGTTGTCATCACGAGTCCACAGCACCCACACTGTGTGATTATCGGCAAAAGAAAGAACGTTCACGGAAATGGCTATTTTGCTCTTCCTGGTGGCCACTTGGAATTTGCGTAAGTAGTGATTTTGTGTTTAGTTAGCCCGGCTGATGTGATGATCAAACATGTCATTATATTAACGAAAGTTATAGCCCTGATGATAGGACCCTATCTACAGTACACTTCCGATAGGGTCCTGACCAAAGATCGTAAAGCGCCGCGTAGCGGCGCAAGATGGAGAACTTGACCCGAACGCTATGCAAGTACGTGAAATTTACATGGAGGTTAGCGGACGCCATTCTGGCAAGTTGGGAAATGAGAAATATCCCGGATGTTAATGTAAACAAACACAGTGACGGTCGGTAGTGTAATTAGTACACGAAAAACAGCTATCATTTCTTTACAAATCGAGTAAGAGGAATCTGTATTCTAGTGTAAATGTCGACTTCTCGGATCAATAAATTACCTGCAAGGATTTATTGTTGTTTTTTAAACATGGTAAGGCTGCACTGGTGGAGTAAAAAAGCTGCACATGATCATCATGAGGGATCGTACGATGCGCACCGTTTTGATATATAAATTTGGATTTTATTGCCAGTTAAAACTTGAAAGACCACTAATTTTGTGTATGGTGCCTGGTGGTGCAATTGGGCTTCATTTGAAATGTTGAAAACATTTTGAAATCTTAACATACAAATTTTGCAATTTTTTTTTTTACCAATGCTCGGTCATAGCTCTTATGTCTAAGGGTCATGACCAAGAGCTGCGATTATCACAGCAGCTATACACTGGAGTGACCAGCACTAAGCACTTTGTTTGGCATACTGTTTTCCTGACATTTTGATTTAGCTTATATTTGTTCGTTTGGTGCTTTCAGTTTCTGTGAGTCCTGAAAATTAAAGATGGTTGGTTGCCCATGCAAAACCTGAACTCACGATCCCCTTAATTTTAGCTCTGCTGTAGCTGCGATAATTGTAGCTCTAGCTCTAATTTTTCTTTGTGCATTGCACCCTGGCATTATCCGTGGTGTATGCAATTGAGTGGTTTTAAGATGTTGAGATCTTTGAGCAAATAGCAGTGACAACTCTACTGCAGCGCAAGACAAATCTTTTGACATAATACTAGCTGCAATAATCGTAGCTATTGGGGTCATTCCATGAACGTGGGACACTTTGTGTTTTCCATGTATTTTAGATATTGGGGCCTTTGTTATTCCTTACATCGTACGAGCTGATGATTATAACTTTCACCTGTTGCATCTCATCCATGTCTACTATGACAACAAACAAAAATTTCTTGGGTCTCCCCTATTTTGATCCATTAACTTTAGTCAGTATATTACACAACGTAACAAGACACGGTGTCCCCTTGTAATTTTGTTACATCGTTAACCTCATATCAGGTGAAGCAGGAAGTAAATACATGACACCAGTTTTAATGTTTGTATCTATTATTTTAAAATATGACAACCTACAAAACTATGATAAATAAGGTAACACAACTTATATATTTTTTCTTTATTTAACCCTCCTATAGGTTTAACACTCACAGACACTCAAATACACTCAAATACACTCAAAATTTGTATGTAACTCCCAACCCATTGACTTTGTGCAGTGCACTCAAATAAATGCAAGGACTTGTGGCTAGGATAGGTCAAACCAAAACCACTTGACAGTACATACACAGCTCTGTGTGACTCTGTGGTTTGACCTACCAATTGGCAATGCAACCAAAAATACTCAAGTGACTGTCTGTGAGTGCGGTGCTGACTGGGCCAAATTTCAGCCTGGGCATAGGAGGGTTAATGAACTTAAAATTTTGACCTCCATGTCACACTTTGGGTCCCACGTTCATGGAATAACCCATTGGTCAATACATTCCCTTAGACCCAAGTGCTAATGTACAACGCATCATGTGTTAAAATTTGGAAAATTTTTCTACGTTTTTTGTCAACATTTTAATGCGTATATTTAAAATGTTGGGAAAAAAATACAGTGCTAAAGAAACATGTAGGCAACACAGACAAAACAATACACACTGTGGTTATTTGACAGTAGGTGCATAAAGCACATTTATTCTGACACTGGACATTTTAATTTACCAATGGTTCAGAAAAGTTGCATTAAACAGCTCATATGGAAATGCATAGTCAAGGGATGGTCTGCTATTGTTCAAATTAGGACATTCTTATTCTATGGTTATCCTGCAGTGGTTATATTCTAGTTATAGACTCAGTCTGGTTTACAGGCAGATGGCATTGAACATATGAATACATATGTCCTTATATTCAGCATTGGCCAGTGGTACTAGTTCAAAATTGCAAGATCAATTGTATAAAATTACTGAGCATCACCAGGGAACAAAGCAAACTGCACATCATCATCGTTAATCAGTTGGCAAAGTTAAGTATAAAGGTCAGAATTTTACAACTGACCATGATAGGAAATTAAATTCCAAAGCAATGATAAATTGCAGCCTCTGCATTAAGCCAAATAAAACAAATGTTTATACTTAATAGGGTTTTTTACAGTATGTAGATACATGTATTTATTATACCAAACAAAGGGTTATCAGGTCTTATTGGTAGGTCGGATATGTTTTAATACACTTTAACCCTGACTCCACATACATGTAGCATATTTCATTATGAACTAATTCATCCATCAAACTACCACAGGATATAGTACAATGTAAAGCAAACCCAAACCTTTTGACTTGGACACATAAAGCTGTCTATCACGCCCCTTAAAAGTTTGGATGTACAAAATGGTACAGTTCCTAATACATCAAAATCAGACAGAATCATGGAATGGATTTTTTAAAACTTTGAACAGTTAGGGTTAAGTTTCCAATTTTAGGGTTAAGTTTCCTTATTTGTGCATTACATTTTGCGCTTTCCTATTTTTTCTCTTCAAAGACACATCTTTCAGCTCTCTATTTTTGTATTTAAGTGCATACTGAATGCGCATGCTTACAAAAATGTTTATTATTCGAGCTCGAATCCCCTCACTACATACCCCCAGTTTTGTGTATGCACTTTGTTTGCAGATGGCATTCTTGATCAAACTACTGATTCTGTTACGAGTCATGCCTTGCCTATCAAATTCTGCTCTAAATATGTTTTCACACAGAGCACAGAATTGAACAAAAGAGCTGGATGGGACAATTAGTGAACCAAAGTCAGTTTTTGTAGTGTCCCATGCTTTGTTATGAATGAATAATTGAGAAGGTTCAGCCAAGAATGTGTCAGGAGATATTAGTGCTGCTCAACAAGTACTGCAAGGAGAAATAACTTCATGGCCTGCCATAACTTTTCTACATAAATACCCAGCAACGTAAGAAATTGTATTCTGCTCAAATATATTAAGAGCACTTTGAGTCACAGGAACATAATGCAAACTACCAGCCACTTTGTGTGACTTGTCCTTGTTTTAGATTTCTTTGAAAGACAACTTAAATTCAACAGAAATGAATCACAGTCAGGTGCACAATTGGAACCGAGGGCTGGCTTTATGAGTTCAGCTACCATGACCATTCTTAATGCATATCGAAATTCTGAAGCTGAAGGATTATCCCTGAAACCACCCTTACGTCTGATTGTCGAAAATGTGTATTCCACAACATCTTGGTTGAACCTGCCTGTCAGAAGAAATTTGATTTCATTCTTGGATTTCATTTCATCCCACATTTGAGTAATACAGGCAATGTCCAAAAGCCATCCCTTGATACACAATACATTCTTGGAGCCAACATACTTAATACTCTTCAGCCATGGAATACACTCATTAAAAAATTGAACATGCTCAGAGTTCTTAGACAGAGGTCTGTGAATTTTCTTCTTCTCTTTGAAACTCCTGCAGTTGAAAGCATCAAACAGTTTGTCTATCTTTTCTACAAATTCTGCAGTGTGAACAGCTTCTGCAGGCAATTTACCCAAAGATGTATAAGTGTAAATTCCTGCAGCAACAGTGTGACTGAGAACTTGAGCTGCTTTATTTACCCTCATTTTAGAGAAACTACTCAACTCAAAATGCCCCTTTGTCAATGTTGGAGCCATACGGATTGGTAAGAGGGCATCAAATTCATAGAACTGCTGAATATATGACCATTTAGCATTTTTTGTGTCCCCATCTGAACCATCAAATCTTAGTAGATACTTCATTCAGTTTGATCTTGTGTTTTTCACAAGGTGAGGAGGGTCGTACATACAAAATACTTTCTCTCCGTCTAATACGAAAAATGGGTTGTCAACTGAAATACCCAACAGTTTGAAGGTTTTGACATTATTTGAACCTTGGTCGCACACAACTAATTTTGGACACAGACCAATAGCCCTCAATTTGGCTAAACATGACTTTACCAGTTCAGCCTGTGTCTCTCCTGATGCAGCATCCTTTGAAAGGAAATAACCCAAAGGTTGCTTCCAATGAGAAAGCATGCCCCTGACTATGAAAACTAATGCATGGTTTGCAATGTTATTAGTTCTACCTAAGTCATCAAAGTCCTCAAAGCCTTCAATTCTGTCATTACTGATGCCATATGTCAGCCCAGAACGTAAACTCATCTCATCAAATGTGACTACACAGTATTTATCCCGTTCTTGCATTGAGGAAACCTTGTGCTTCATAACATCAAAGATTCGTTCATTGAAGCCAGGATGGATTTCTATATTGTGTAGCCACTTTCGAAGAGAAGAAACTGAAGGCAAATTAAAAATTCTGGAACAACATTTATAGGCTCGAGGGCCTTGGTGATAGAGAGATAATGCAATGACTTTATCGGTGTATGTCCACCTCCTACCCCTAGCCTTGGTACGCTTTGAGGAATTTCGGAGCTGTGAAGCAAAACATGACAGAACTGGCTCATTCAGGTATTTGCTTGCGCCATCGATGAGTTCCTTGATCGTTTCAGCCCCAGACACCATGTTGTTCATCGCTGTCTGAAGATGCTGCACTTTCCTCTTGAGCCTGGTGGTCCGTACCCGTTCTCTGTGAAGAGCTTTAGTTTCATGTGATGGCTTCTCATCAAGCAAAGGTGGAGAAGTATCATCCTCATGCTGCTTGCAATAACTGTGATCGACATGGATGTGTACATCAGGGGAAACTACAAAAAGGAAAAAAAAATTACAAACATATTTTAACTGCAAATCTTAACTAGCTACCGATCTCAGGCAAACAGTGATGTGTAAAATTTAATCCAAAAAATGGATTTGTATTTTATGATACATGCCACCTTGAGTGTAACCATGGCTTCTATGTACAAGGTCTCTGAAACAATAATAGAAGTTTTCCTACTTAGGGGGACAACGATTAATCCATAAAAAAAACTTGCACTAAAATATGGCTCAGGCATGAACCAAACAATTCTTCAAGGCTCATTCTTTGTGCTAAAAGAAGAAAAGACACAGACTCCTCCCCTTCATTCTTCTATGGTTAAAGTACAAGGAAGTGTGTACAACATTTGACCATAAATGTCATTGCAAAATGTTCACCTTATAGGCCTCTCTTGTGCAAATGCATGGACAGTATAGTGCATCAAACCTAATCAATAAACATATTTATTATCGACAAAGATATACCAAAGTTTAGAAGTCTCACATCTGTATTGGACAATACGTATGTATCAGGTTTGTGAGCCACCTGGTGATTATAATTCCAAATATACAGGTAACAGCCGTTAGAAGGCCTTGAACAGTCTCAACCAGATGACATTAAGTCTTGACCTTGGACACTCAAAACTACCGTACTTGAAATTAAGTTTTACATCTACCTTTCAAACGCTTTGGAGGGATGTCGTCTTGTGCATTGATGACCTTCCTTTTCAGTGGTCTCCTTGGTTCAGCTGATTTTGGTTGATTGGGAATGCTGAAAACTGTTGGAACTGCATTCCATTTGAGTTTTTTTTTCTCTGTGTTAACAAAGTGACTTGGCTCAAAATGCTCGGAGCATAGGCGACAATTATTATACAGATACCACGGGGTTCTCCCTTGCAGGTCTCTACGCCTAGTGTTCTGCACCCACTGTTGGCTTCTGAAATGAGTACATAAGGGAATGTAATTGTAAAGTGAGGCCAAAATGATCAGTAACTTTAGGCCTATTCCAGTAATGCAGGAAATGGATCAGACTCAGAGTCAGAATGTCAGAACTAACATTAAACCCAACAACGTTTACTTTAAGTTCTCCTTCATAATGTATTCAAAAGAGGTCACAGCAGTCTTGAGTTTAAAAATAAATTTATAAAACAAAATGTTTAAAATGAAAAATGTGAAAAAAGTGTGCCACAATTGCGTTACGTTAACTTAGTAAAAAACTAACACAGCCGATCATGCCCGATGACGATGTCATGCCATCCTGTCTGTAGCCGTTAGAATTAAAATTAAACCATTTTTCCCTAAACTCACCTTTCTTTATTCTTTGGAAATCTGAAAAATGAAAGATTCGGACATTTCTTCTTATTGTTTTGGCAGTTAATGGCCGAGCAGAACGACATGATGATTGTTGAATGAAAAATGGCCTCGTAAACTCCGTATCCGGGCCCCTTTTGCGGTAAACTTTCCACCAATCCCCGACTTACCAGCTTGCCGAAATGGCGGCCGCTTGTCTCCATGCAAATTTCATGACATAGATTCAGTTCTCCATCTTGCGCCGCTACGCGGCGCTATACGATCTTTGGTCCTGACCAAGAGTTCTTCCCGTTCGTATACCTGTAAAGTTTGCGCTGGATTTTCTCCTTTTTTTACCTGTCTTCATTGGGTGAACCAAGGAAATGCAGACACTGTTACTTCTTAACTGCCTCTTGGAGAAACGATTTTTGCTGAAATATGTCCCCCAAAAAGAGGATTTCCTTGACATTTCTCAGAGCAACGTCCAATCTGCGTACACATTTTTCATGTCGTTCATGGCGAATAATGCGCATGAGCGATGACCTTCGGTGTTCCTACTACATGGATGGATTGCGCGTCAGTACGTGGATTGCGCAAGAGCGACAGGAGTTAAAAGTGCGGCAATTCAAAGGCACTTGTTGTTATTATGCATGTGCAATAAGTGTGTAACACCCAAACATTATGAGCACAGGGCGCATAAGGCCGTCAGGCATGCTCGTTATAAGTTGCTGTTACATACATTTTATAACAAATATTCTAGATATGTAGTAACTATTATTCTACACATCATTCTGTTCACTGAACGGATTTTGTTACTAAAATAATACCATGTGCACAACAAGTCATTTGATTAAAGCAGAGTTCAAACTTTTACAAGTTTCATCCTTGTTATGAGCATGCTTGCAGCTAGGATCGGTTCGACAATACTGAGTAGTAATTTATTGGGTAGGCCTATTTGAATAATTTTTGCATCATGAGTTTCGAGGAGAAGGTTAGAGGCGTCATGAAAGAACATGGTGTTCTTTATACTTTGAAACCACAGCAGTTTGAAGCTGTTGAGTGTCTGTTAATTCATCGAAAGAACGTGTTTGGTGCGCTCCCGAAAGGGTTCGACAAGAGGGTTCGGCTCTCCCCAATTATGGATCATGTGAGTGTAAATACAGGGGGATAGGGGTTTATGTCCCCCACTTTTTGGCCCGAGGTGGTGCAGAAGATCATCCACCAAAGTTGTTAATGCAGTCCAAATTTGTTAAAAAATAAAAAGGTTAAAGCTCAATTGTATAAATATGTACTTGTATCTATTGTTGTTTCTATGGATAAGTTTTGGTGTCATCTTTATTATGGAATTCTGGTTGATTGTGCGCTGCAGTACATCGTTGCATGGACGGGTGGGGAAGGGCGGAGCCATTTCCTCTGCACTTTTTATGGGAAACAGCACATCCAAATCGACCCCTACTTTTCAAACGGCCAAATAACAAGAACTAAGTAAATTTGTTAGCCTATTCTGACTAATGATGACCATTGCCATCGATTGGATTTTATTTGAAGCAACTTGAGGGAAAATTCCACTTTTTAGAGTAAGAGTGATCAGTGTATAAATGTTTGTATTCCCCATTGTTGTTATGTCCCATAACACAACAATGCCCAAAATAATTATCCTACCCTGAATATTGACTAGTATGCTACATAGAGTCCTATTCACTTGCAACCCGTTTTGACGTATTGCTTAATAATAAATGTTGTTAGAGGGTAAACAACGGCAGATTAAAGTCGACGATAGTCCAAAACGTTTCTCCCAAAGCTTAATAATGATAAATTCGAAAAGTTTTCAAATATACCAAGTCGTTGTTTGGAACACAGCGGGGTGAGGCTGTGAAACCTGGATCACCCTTATTGGCCAAATCCTGCATCCCACACTGCCTGCATGCCCATAAAAAAACACACTTCACACATACACAAGTATACCCCACTCATTTTGATGCAGATTTATGGCAGTGATTATTTGTCATTGTATATAATACTTATGATGTAGGTAGAGCCTCATGTGTGTCACATCACACTTGTATATGTCCAATCCGATCTTTGATGTTAGACCAAGTAAAACGATGGATACTGCTCGGGGTGACATGTGCAGCAATTATGAGATCAGACAAAATGGACAACGCCACCAAAATCGGTACGTGTTTAGTAACGAGACCACCAGGTAACATTGTTGGGGGATAATGGCTCACATACAAATCAGTCTTAAAATAATAAAATGAAGGAGAACTCTTCGAAGTATAGGCCTACTTGTCATTTGCACTTTTATTTCTGTTCTTTATTACTTATTATGTTCCCGTACACATTGTTGATTCTTGGGTATATGGGGATATTATCATTATTTTGCCAAAATATTTACACAAATAATCAAGGATTTATCAAGGGTTGGACACCCATTTACAATTTGAGCCCAGGTATTAAGTGAATATTCGCAATAACTCCCGTTTCAGGTTATGTTTTCTCTTTCTTGCAGGTATATCCTAATTGATATTGTCTTCGCCTGAGGCAATTCTGCGGGAGCCCTGGTGGAGTGCAATAAGACACTGCAGTGATAGAGTAACTGCTCTGGTTGTAGATGAGGCGCATTGCTTGACCAAGTGGTATGATAATTTTTCCAAAGTACGGCGTGGATGATTTCCATTTCAACTTTGTTTACTGCACAATAATGTATTCCTGTCACTTGTCAATATTACACAATATTACAAAAACTATTGTCTACTGGTGGATTATGCGTAGGATTACCTTCCCCACCTTCCATGACTAGAACAGAAAGATGTGTAATAAATATCATAAATGTGCACAGAAAATGTGAACATTTCTTGTGTTGTTGTTTTGGTCAGGGGAACATTTAGAGAGGACTATGTACACTTAACCCAACTCCGCGCGGTGTTGTCAAGACAGCCAGTGTTGTGCTTAACGGCTACTGCAACGCAGGGAATGGTTGAAGACATCATCATTAGCCTTGACATGGACAAAGCAACATTTAAAATCATCGCCGAGTTACCCGACAGGTGAGTTGTCACATGCATGTACATGTTGTTGTGCATTTTGCGTTTTTTATAGTTCTCTTTAAGTAGTAAACAAGAAATGTACGTTTAGAGTGAACTTCGCATGTGTGCGTTTAAAATGCAGTCAACAATAATTCGTCGCATTTTTCTCATAGTGACGAATCGGGAAAAAAGTGCGTTACGAGTAAATCATGCTTTAAGTCAGACACATTGTCGCTGTTAGTTTTTTGCTTTATTTTTCAAAAAACACATTTCGTTTTATCATCCAAGTGTTAATAAGTACCTGGTTGGTAATTTACTGTGTTTATTTTGTTTAAAATGTTGATTTTCTATGTGTAACGATGGCTTGAACTTATTCTTCACTATGAAAAAATTGTGGTCGCTTATGCGTCACTTCAGCGCACGCATAGCGTATAGGCTTATACTTATTTTTGTAAAAAAAGTGCCGCCGGCGCTTATTCGCCACCCATGTGTTTGTACATGTTTGTATGTGTACACAATCTATAAGGCCAATATTACCAATAATTATCGACAAACGAATATACTGCCTGACGATGTATATACCTTAAGATGTAAATACCTTAGATCCATGGTTTTTCTTTGTCTTACATTGCAAAACAAGCTAAAAACTTTTTTCCTACAGATTACGCTCAGTCTGTGCGTGTTTATAGCTGGTACCAGCCGTCCGCGCACTGTAATATTAAGTAAGACTAATTGCGGTGACACCATGTGGAATCTCAATTGAGTAGTAATTAGTTCTGAAAAGAACTGGAGGTACAACTCGACGTTTCGATCAGTATGCTCTGATCGTCCTCAGGAGAATGGAAAATGCTGGAAAATGCTGGAAAATGCTGCTGCTTAAGTAGACTGCTGGAGGATTAGTTCGTTGAGGCGCGCAGGCGGGAACTGTTGAGACTAGGATCCTAGGGGTTGCGGGAGAGGAGTGTGTGCTCACTGAACTGAATCAGTTGTTGACAAGCATCCATTCAGGGGATGATCCTCCAGCAGTCTACTTAAGCAGCAGCATTTTCCAGAGTCCGGCATTCTCCTGAGGACGATCAGAGCATACTGATCGACACGTCGAGTTGTACCTCCAGTTCTTTTCAGAACTAATTACTACTCAATTGAGATTCCACATGGTGTCACCGCAATTAGTCTTACTTATCATCCTCACCATGCAAAGCTACAAGTTTTACACTGTAATATTGTATGCGTACTAAGATACAGTGCATGGTTACCAACCGGTTAAACGGATTCGTCACTATGAAAAAACAACGTATTTGACTTTTTGCTTATTCGCCGCATAGGGGATCTCTGTAACTCTAAAACCAGGCAGAATTATGGTTTGAAATCTTCACAGATGAAATTAGACACTCAAAGAACCCCAAATCTGCAAAAACCCGGAATTCACAAAAATGCCGATTCGTTACTATGGTAAAAATGCGACGAATTAATTGTGAGACCCAATCAACCAATACCGTCAAGAAAGCAATTGTTACAAATATATATACATTCGTTAATTAACATGGTAATAATGTTGCCTTTTGGTGGTGTTTTATGAAACAAACGCAGACTATTACAAAGAACACGACTGGCTATCCATTTTCCTGTACCACGCTCTCTGTAACGTGAACATTTGTTAAATGAATGGCAGACACTCGCTAAGTAAAACTCGATGGCTTTGTCCACATGGAGTTGTTAACGTTTTAATTTGTGTTTTTATCAAGACCGAATATCAAGTTGGTGTTACGCCTACCTGAAAATGATGTCATCGAAGACCAGTTGTCCTGGTACCGTGATAATTTGCTACATACAGAAGGGAAAGGATGCGCCGAAGGCAATAATCCACACAAGGTAGGCCTATTATAACTCATTAGTATAAAACGTAAAACATCAATTTCATTGCGAGTTTCAATGATACCATTTTACCAGTATTGTCTTTAACATTTATTTATATATATATATATATATATATATAGATATATAGATATATAGATATATAGATATATAGATATATAGATATATAGATATATAGATATATAGATATATAGATAATATAGATAGGGATATATAGATATATATAGATATATATAGATATATATATATATATATATATATATATATATAGATATATATATATATATAGATATATATATATATATATATATATATATATATATATATAGATATATATATATATAGATATATATATATATATATATATATATATATATCTATATATATATATATATATATATATATATATATATATATATATATATATATATATATATATATATATATATATATATATATATATATATATATATATATCTATATATATATATATATATATATATATATATATATATATATATATATATATATCTATATATATATATTATATATATATATATCTATCTATATATCTATATATCTATATCAGGCAGGTGTATGATGTGGCCAAAGTGTATGGATGGCTAATGACCAGTTTGCGAGAGATGGCTTGGTGCTGTTTTTCACGCACGGCATGGGACAGGATAGTGGAGATGTACCATGGAAGCACTGACTGTGAAAGCCAGAAACGAATAACATCCCGTTTCTGTGAATCTCCTTCCACACTACGATGCGTGGTTGCTACCATGGCATTTGGCATGGGTGTGCAAGTTGAGGACATTGACGTAGTTATCCACTGGGGACCATCCAAGGATGTCCTCAGTTATTGGCAGGAAGTCGGACGCTGTGCACGGGATGGAAGGCCCGGAGTAGCTGAACTATACCTGTATCCAAGGTCCGTGAACAAAAGGTTCATAGAGGACAGCATGATTCAAATGTGCACAACAGTGCGAGCAGGAAACTGCATAAGACAAGCTGTGTTGCAACATTTGACATCACGGGTATGCGAGCATTCGTCAAAAACACGACACGATGTTGCAGTGAATGCGATAAAGGTTAAACATGTTGTATGTATAGGCGAACATGATTTAAGACAATGAATGAAATAAAATAACATGAAATAACATTCAGAGATTAATATATGAAATACATTTTGTAACGATTTCTCGGCCGTATTTGGGCCGATATTAGCATATTATATTTAAACGTTAAATTTGTTTTCCTGTGGTTAAGGAAATTATAAACTTTCATTTGAAGCCTTGAACGAAAAATCCCTGAAGGCTTATATAGGTACCACTAAATTATGAAGTGAAATTAATAAAAGGCGGGACCCCGCGTTTGGTTGCACGTGAACGGACAATTTTATATTCTATGATTGTAATCTGTCGAGGTGGTCCATAAGCAATTAATTACTTCAATAAAACATAATGTGATTTATGTTTGTTCTATAAGTGCTTTGCACATATCCATCTCCTCGGCCATCTTTCGAAGCTTTCGTCCGAGAACCTCTGGAGATTTGATGTTTGTGATTTATCTGTAGTTTTCAAAACCCTGGGTGGTAGTCAAACAGAGCATCTTTCCAGAACTCCCGCAAAAAATCTACGACGTTTTTGTGGTACAATTGTTTATTGGCAGAACTCTTCCTGTGGCCAAGATCTCCCAGGCCCCCTTCTGTCAACAATCGGTCAACTTCCTTACTGAAGGCTCCAGTCATCTGTGCACAGAGTTGTACTTGCTTTGGGGTATATCTGCCTCCGGACCCAAGTAGCATGGCTATAAGTCCAAAAAGAAGCATTGCAAAGACATCATGTCAATGTCAAAACCGCACGAGATCAAGTATCATCACACATTGATCCCGGAAATTATTGTCCTGCTCTTGAATATTGTCCAAGACTCTCTATTCGCCTGTTGTTCTTTGTTGTTATGCATTATGACAAAACCGGTGTCAATAACATCATTCCTGTCCGGACATGGGAGACTACCTAAGATATATAAGATATTGTTAAAAATTACACCCTCTGAAAACAAACCTGTCAGAAACTGATGAGCAATGATTAAATATTTCGGGTGACGTAATGTCCAGAATTCTAGGAGATCGATTTTCCAATGTGATTTCATCATTTCTCCATCACCTTGTCTGACGGCGAATCTTCTCACTAGATGATTCAGACCTCTCCACATTACAGCATTCGTGTAGTTAAGCACGTAGTCATCATGTTCTGTTTCAAGGGCACACTCATCACAGCAGTACCATGTGTCTATATAAAAGTCGAAATGATGACTCCTGTGTTTATAATTTCATGAATTAATGTACATTTCATGACTTAGTTCTAATAATAGTAGATTACCTGTGGAACAGATGTTTACTGTATTTTCATCAGATCATGTTGAAAGGGGTTACTTTCGTCGCCTTCCACCTCTGTTTTTAAAGTGTGTTATTTGAGCCACCAGTTTGGGAAGGGTACACAAAATGAAATGAAACTAATAATCCCAATTTTCAAAATGCATTCTGCATTGTATGAGCGACGAATGAAATATTACCTGGAAAGTTCTGGTCCTCCAGACAAGAAACGTGGTACCACTCATTGCGTCGGCAACCATCCATCAAAGCACACTGTACCATTTCGCCACCTTTTCTTTGATGACACCTACAATAAATGTAAGTTCCATCCCTTTCACACGTTTCACAACAGAACCAGTCGACGCTTGGTGCTTCTACCAAATCAGCACATGAAAGATGGTACCAACCATGGGGACATTTGTCACTGCAACACATAACCATAGCGTCATCTTTTTCTGTGAAAAAAAGAACAATATGAAAGAGACATAACAAATGATGATATTATCCAGCGAGGGAGATTTGAAATACAGAATTTACAGGATATCCACCTTCATCACAAGAACATAATCCGTAAGGTTGTCCAGGAGGAATGTCTGTTGCCATAAGAGAACTAGATGTCACTTTCCTGATGTCCTCTTTTGCAGGTGGCATCCAGCAAAAGTCAACTGTTTGCTGTGCCAACTTCCTTAGAAAATCGACTTTTTCAGTTATTGTGCCTTCTGATGGGAAGTTGGTAGGTGTGTCGGTGACCTCCTCAATGTTAGTCTCTGTCATGGCAAAGAGTGTGACATATGCGTCTGTGGAAAACTACAACGAGATTGGCATTCATTCATAGATTGCATTTAATATAGAGTTCAGACGGATAAATGCAAGCAAGACAGCTAATCCTCAAATGTATCACTAGTGGATATTATGTTTTCCTATAAGTTTTCGGTAATTATATACGAACCTCGATCAAATCCCAAACGTGCTGCAAGTTCTGCTTGACGTCTTTCCTCATTGATCTATGATGATATAAATCTTTCAAGTGTGCAAGACTTCCCCTGGAAGCAACACTTGTGCCATTAAACAAGATGTTGATGGTATCCTACAGTAAGAAAAAAAATCAAAATCATTGGAGGGCGGGTATGGTATACGAGTAATCAGCCTTATGTATTTTGTTTGATTGTAGATAGACTGAACGTATATTGACAACGTTCGATTGACGAATTTTGTACTCCCGGAATTAATTGAGGACGTGCAGACCCCCCTTGGGAAAAATATGTTTCGCTCTTGTTTCGACCAACCGAGTTAAGAAATAGATGTAAACGTTCAGTAGCTATTTTCTGGAGTTGCGGAAGTTAGACCTCACGAGCTTGTATTTCCCTAGAACGGACAAATCCGTCAAGGATTAGTATTAGTATTAGTAGATTCAAAACACAAATAAAGACAATTCGGAACCTGCACGTGACCACACAATGTATTGACGAGAGGACGAGAGCATGAGCATGGGCAGTTTTCCGATCGGCCTACGCGGCTGTCTATCTCAATCGAGCGTCGTTGAAATATCGCTTTCATTTCAGTTTCTCACACATCCGAATTTGACCTTTGTTTCGTTTAAGAACGATGTTATCTTGCAAAATTAATTTCCTTTATACTTTCTATTTAGCAAAACATGGGCGAAAATATCTATAACATTTATGATAATAAAGTCAACTCATTGTGATATTGTGTACTTGGTTGCCTTTTGTTTCCCTCTCCTTTTTGCCATGTACCCTTATTAGTGTATCATTGTAGGTCCATTAGTGTATCAAGGGGTCCTGGTTACTACCGTTACCCCCTCCTGCACCCGCTACATATAATACATGGTAACGTACGCCTACCTGCAATAATATTTCTTTATGGAATTCTTGCGGACATTCTACGAGTCCCTGCAGTTGTTGCCTCTTGGTTTCTTCTTTCGATCTGGCCCTCTTGGCGTGAACCATGCGCTCAACACTTAAACCGTCCCCACTACACAAGATGGGCATCAGATTCCCGTCACGTTCTGGGACATATTTCTGTAAATGCTCCATGATGGAAATGACGCCAACTGTTGACGCAGGATCTTCTGCTAGTACACCAAGGTTGACCTTGAAATATAAATATACGAATCATTCAGAATTAAATATATATTTTATAGAAACTGAAAGAAAGCGTAATTTATAAAATGACATATTATAAGCAGAAGGCAACACAACTAGGGCACGATTGCTGTTTTGCTGATGTTTGTAATACTTTTCTATCAAACACTTACCACTTCACTTTTACGTGACATTTCTACGCTGTACTCGTGCCTATATTTGGAGACATGTTTCTTCAACTGTTCAAGGAAGGTTAGAGATGTCATCAATATTTGCATAACTTGTACAACCATGAGATCTTTCAGCATGCAAAAGTCCTCGTGAGCTGGAAGTATGGTATGTACAAGATCACACGCAGGGTGAGTTGTTTCAGCCTTCAGGTGCAAAGTGGGTATACTCTATTAGCACAGGCAAATGACAATGCCCACAAGAAGAACTCCCCTTTACAATCTTTGCCTTAGTGTTTGGTACTCGGATTTATTTGTACATTGTCCCAACAAAGTCCGTAAGCCGTCTGTTTCGTGCACGTGAGTCTCCGGACGACCTTCCTCTTCTTGCTACTCGACTGGACAAAATAAAAATAAAAATCATTAATTGCGATGGAGAGTAAAGAAAAATCACAATATAAATATAAATGAAATTGTTAAAACAACCTTCGGTGAGTGACAACAGTTCATGAATTTGTACGCCTATATAACTTACAAATTTTGTCTAAACTATGTGTCAATTCAACACTTTATTTCAGTAACATTTTTATTTCATGACGTAAACACAAAAAACCTTCGGTTTCTGGTCGTCGGTCGGTTTATAATTTGTTTCTGGGTGGGGGGTAACCTTTGTTTTGTTTTTTGTACACGGGGACCATATTTCTCATCTATACAAAGCATGGTGGCTAAGAGAGTCCTCACAAATCGGGCAAACGTTCGTACCCCTATGTGAAAAATTCGTTTAAAACACAGCATGGCAGAAATCCAATCGATCCAGGCTGCAATTGGACATAGTCCCAAAAATAATAATAATAATCAAGACTAATTTATTGTGCCCTAATGCAAATAATACGGTAAGTTACCTCTGCAGACTTCTTCCACTGAACAAGTTGGTGGTCATGTTCATCTGCAAGATTATCAACGTGACTTCGTGAAGTTTGTAATCCCTGTGTGATTCCCATTCGTTGCAAGCATTGAAACAGCTTTTGGGAACACCACTGTCTGCAAATTTCAACTCCCATTGTACCTATACGAAGTTGAATTTGCGTGGAGCTCTGCAGTAGTAGATGATTGCCATAATTAGACTGAGGCGCCTTTCGCCAATGTTGGGCGGGCGGCTCTCGTCCGTACTCATGTATGCATGAATTAGGTTTTAAAATTCAATTAACCGGCATCACCATTTTCTTTGGACTATTGGGGGAACGCGTCGGTCAGTATGACCTCTGTCCTACCAACACATTAATGAACCCCCTTCCCAGTCATCCAACATTCTGTATTTTGTATTCTTTGTTGTTTTATATCTTCTTACTACCCTATCTTGAACTAGGAAGAACAGTTTATCCGTTATCGCCCATCAAGGCCAAGACCCCGAGGTCTATCCTGCGAAAAAAAAACGAGCTTCAAACTGTTCTTCGCACCCACAAATTAATGCCCACCTTTAATTCGTTATGAGAAATAACATCTCCAGTGGCAAAATATTGAAAAGGAGCAAGAAATAATGGGACAAATTGTGCCCATCCTGCAAGATGTTTAGTTAATGGAGTTGCCATGGGAGGGGAGAGGGCAGCATTTTGGTAGTGAAAACGTACTAATTAATGTTACAAGACCTTTTGGAAATTCATAACAAACCTAATGTACAGAAATTAATTGATACACAAAAGTGGACTGTCTTTACAACTGCAGTTAAAGGGGCAATATCGTTATGTTCAGAGCAGACTTTCAACAGGGCATGGAATCGGTGAGCATTACCGGCTCGTTTAAGCAACAGCAATGGTAAAAGGCCTATGACCTTATAATATGGGTTATTATTTTCAGTCAATGACTATATCTAAAACTAGCACTCCAATTCCATGCCCTGATTTCCCCCTTTAATAATGTTATCAGTTATCATACAATATTAATGTTTCGGTCGACTTTTATTTACATAGGAGAGACCCCTGAATGTATTTTTGAGAATAAAATTCGGTAACCTTTTCAACAGCTGCTTGGGAAGGTAGGCCTCCACAACTGAGAGAAGCAAAGGGGTTTTGTGTCTTGTCTCATCAATTAGGTCGCGCCAACTAAATTTTTGCAGCCTCTTGATTGTCAACTTGCCACCAAGTATCAGTTTTCTTGGTTTTGTCCACTGCCCGAACCTGAATATAAATACAGGGAGGAATGTACATGTAAACACAATTATCATTTATTATTTCATCCGTACAGCTTTGAGAAAAAGCACTTCCAAAAACGTGAAAGGGCAACCTCGGCTTTGTGGTTGTTATGACAATACACTTTATCTGTTTATGTGCATAGAATAACATGTACAGTGTCGTAGCCACGTGGGGAAGGGGTTCATGGGTTAAATTCCTCCATGGACGTGTCGATTTATTTCATTATAGGTAAACAACAGGGGAAAACCTAAAGTGGAGTAAAGGGGGAAACATGATACCAAAAGTGTTGTTTTGTACAGGTGGTATACAGGTGCTGTATTTATTTATTATGGGAGGAGGGGGATGGAATAACCCCCACCCGGGTATGCGTGCAACGGACATTTGTGAATAAATACAAAAGTGTATATGAAATCATTATTATCTTGCTGTATACTTTGAGGATCAGGATTTATATAAAACGTTTTTGGTGTATTTAATCTGTATTATCAGTTCATTATAATTATAGCAAACGCATATATCAAACACCTGCCTCTTGTTTCATTTCATGCTGGTACAATTGCAAGAACGCTGTCCTTGCTTTCTCACGTTTATAAGGCAGCAGAATGCTTGCTTGTATTTTGTCTGATTAATGTAATTGCAATTGCGGTCACGGCTACACTATTTCTCGGTTTGCGTAAGCATTTTTGTATTAATTTTTTTTTTGCTTCTCGTGTGGGGGTTGGGTTGACGAGACATCTTTTGAGTCTGCTACCCCTCACCGGCACAGTATGTGCGACCACTACTTTGTAGCAGGAAAACAGACGAACCTCTCTGCGATGTCAGTGTTTTTGCACTGTAAGTACTTACAGTACAGTACAGTACAGTTTAGGTCCTCATTTTGAAGCTTTAGGCTTCATATGAGTCAGGACTCCTAGGAGCCTGGTGAAACCAGTCTTTGACTGTGTTTCTCTTTTAATCTGCTCAATAGAAATATCACCCAGAAGTCTTGAGATACCTATCCAGGGATCTCGATAGTATGGGACTCTAGGAATAAAAATAAACTAAGCTTGGTCAAATTTGTATTTTCCTACGACAAGTATGAGCTATGTATTTCAGATACTGGGAGTTAATATAATTCCGAAGTGGTTGACTTTTGTTATGCGCTCTAGATCTATATTAGCAAAGTAAAGAGCATGATTAACTTCACCTTCTACAGTGAAGGTTTCCTACGGAAACCATCTTTAATCATTCGCCTTAGGAAACCATACCAACTACTTTCAATCCTTTTTATTTCTTTCTCACTAGGCCTCCAGCATTGGGTAGCATATGTCAGTCTAGGACGAACACATGCTTCCAGGATTTTAGTCCGAATGGACATACGTACTTCCCTGTCACAAAGAACCCCTTAAGTTCATAAAATTTAGCTGTAGCCTTTGCAATTCTTAGGTCAGTGGAATTTCTACCATCATTGAAGATGGTGTGGCCAAGATAGCAAAATTCAGACACATTTCCAAGTTCAGTACCATCAATGACAATATTTATGTCACTCGTAGATGTATTAAATTGCATCACTTTAGTTTTTTGAAAGAAATTGTTAATCCAAAACGTTTACAAGTTGTGTTCATTATATTCATAATTCCTTGTGCTTCAGCAATGCTTATACAAAATAAAACCAAATCATCGGCATACAAGAGCCACCTTATTATTTCAATACCATTCATTTTCTTGGTTTCTTTGTTCCCGGTTAGTGCATTCGCTAGAAATACGGTAATCGAACGAGACACCCCATCCAGCTGGATACTTTCTGTCAATAGCCTCTGCACACTTTCAAGACAAAATCAAAATAGAAGTTAAACAGTGTTGGACTTTCTAGGCCTCCTTGTCGACAACCAGATAAAATATCAAATTTTACTTTAGTCCCAGAAATACATGCAGTTGTACCATCATATAATTTTCTGAGAATGTAGATAAGGAGTTTGGCACCAGTGCGTAGTTCTAAAACCGAAACAAAAATCTCTAGGGATATAATCATATGCCGCTGTTAAGTCAACAAAGACCAAAACAAGAGGTCCAGCATGCTTTTGTATAACATTCTTGCTGACAAAGATTGCATCCACAGTTGACCGACCTTTTCTAAAACCAAACTGAAATTCAGAAATATTCAGCTCATAGGTTTCCTGTAACCTATTTAAAATTATACGAGGAACTATTTTACTAAGATTTGAACCAATAGACAATGCCCGGTAGTTTTCTGCTAGAGACTTCAAACCCTTTTGTAGAGACAAACTACCTTCATAGCAAGCCAAGATTCTGGGACAGCCACTAGAGACCATACAAGAGAAGTCAGCATAGTTAAATACACAAGAAGATTCTTACTACAATGGTACTTCAGCCCTTCACAGTGAAGATTATCTGTACCAGCAGATTTGTTATTCTTAAATGTTTTAACTACTTCAGCAATTTCATCAAGGTTAGGTGGATCTTCATTCACTTCAACCTGTGTATCCAACAAGTAATCATAACTATTTGGATGTTCTAACTCAGGTGGTACGTCAATAACCTTTTCAGAAAAATGCTCTTTGAAATGCTTTATTAACTTTTCATTTGAAATGGTGATTTTTGAGGTGGTAGAGTGCATAGATTTGGTTTTAGCAAGTTGAAATTCTTTCTCAACTTGTCTTGCCTCTGCTGCAGTATTTATAGCAACGGCTTTTTCATGAAAATATTGATCTTTTAAAGTTTTTCTCTTCTTACGAATTTGCTTTTGAAGAGCCCTATTTTTTGGATTTTTATGCAGCTTGCTCATTAGATTTTGTAATTCTTGATCTTGCCAGGGTTCAGAAGATTTATTAGGGATGATTTTTGGGCAAACAGCTTCTAGCGAATCTTGTATCGCTACCGTAATATCATCTGCTATTTGTTCCAAGTCATTTGGAATATCTTCTAACCCGAGTTTTGAGTCTAGCTGATCTGAATAGAGTTTAGCAGCGTCTTTGTTGTCGCGCAGAAGAGATACATTCAACTTTGGTTTAGGAGTTTGCTTTTAGAAAATGATTGAAAAAGTTTCTTGTTTGATGTAGGATATTTCAATGTCATTGTTACCATATAGTGATCTGTGTCAAAGATGGATGCAGTTTTACGATATGCTCTACAATATGTGATAAATCTTGATATATATTTCCTGGTGGTTATATAATCAAGGCGTTTTGCTTTACCTGTTGGCTTATGGACCCATGTTTCCCTATGAATTATCTTTGTCCGGAAGATGCTATTGATGATTCTAAGCCTATTTTCTGAACAAAATTTCAAAAAGGATTCACCATTGCTATTGGTTTCCAATTGGGAAGAGTTGTTAAAACCTAAAACATTGTCCCAAGCACCACTATTTTTAGAATCCATTCCGATAGATGCATTGAAATCCCCCATGTTAATGGATTTAAAGCGGTTATATTTGAGCATATCGTTGTTAGCTTGTCTGAGTTTGCCATAAAAGTGAGATTTTGCAGACTCTACACTGCACTCAGTAGGGGCATAAGAACATGTCAAAGTTAGGAACAAACCATGAATGATAACACGAACAGATAGTATTCTCGCTTCAAGATGAATATGCGTATCAACCAACTTCACATGAGGTGCCAAAATAAAACCTACTCCATCCTTGCTCTTATACTTATATCCACTCCAGACAAATTGCCAACCTAGTAAACTATCAGAGTCAAATTCAATGGTACCAGAGCCACAACGACGGACTTCTTGTAAGGCAAGAACGTCAAGATTTAGTTTTGCTTCTTGGATAGAGTTTGCAAATTTAATGTCGCATGATAGGGTTCGTATATTGAGTGTTGAAATGTTGATGTTAACAAATTTGACAGCATTTTTTCGCTTTGAGCGTGACTTGTTAGAGAAACTTCGGTCCGAGGACATTGTTTCGTGTGACTTGATGGGACTTTTGGAGGACAGAGACAACCTGTCACAGCCAGTAGCATATTTTTCGACCCCAGCCTGGCGTCTCACTGAGGGACGCGCTCCTTGGTTACCCGCGCGACGAGCGATGCGGTATGTAACTTTTGAAGTGGACATTAGGATCATATGCAATTATTTTCCCATAATTGGGGTGTTTTTGTTTGCAACACCATCACTAGGAGATTGCCTTACCAGGCTAATGGGCTCTCACTACCCAAGTGTTATGTTCGTGTCACCAGCACTAGGGGATTGCCTTACAGGGCTATCGGGCTCCCACTACCCCCAAGGTTTTTTTTTTTTTTTTTTTTCGTGACACCATCACTAGATAGGCTACCTGTTACGACAGGTTTAAGGACCCTATCTACCCCTAACTATGCAAGGCATGGTCGTCAGTCCATGAGGTATCGATTTATTGATAAGATCAAATATCGAATACCTGCATACCTGCAAACAGTGCAAACACTGCAAACACTGCAAACAGTGCAAACACTGGTATGTTAAATAGTACACCAGTGGTGTTCATATGAAGCACGATAATTCAGACACTTTATTAAATTAACACCAGTGGTTTTTAACAACCCATTTTTGCAGTAGAGCGCTGTGCCATGAAATTGTTCTAAGTAATTGGTTTTAACTTCCCCAACGTTCAAACATTATTTGAGTTATGGGCCCGCGGACGTAATGGGTCGGACATAATGGGTCCGCGGACGTAATGGGTCGGACATAATGGACCCGCGGACGTAATGGGTCGGACGTAATGGTTCCGCGGACGTAATGGGTCGGACATAATGGGCCCGCGGACGTAATGGGTCGGACGTAATGGGCCCGCGGACGTAATGGGCCCGCGGACGTAATGGGTCGGACGTAATGGGCCCGTGGACGTAATTGGTCGGACATAATTTCGAGGACGTAATGGTTCCGCGGACGTAATGGGTTGGACATAATGGGCCCGCCGACGTAATGGGTCGGACGTAATGGTTCCGCGCACCTAATGGGTCGGACTTAATGGTTCCGCCGACGTAATGGGTCGGACATAATGGGTCCGCGGACGTAATGGGTCGGACATAATGGACCCGCGGACGTAATGGGTCGGACGTAATGGTTCCGCGGACGTAATGGGTCGGACATAATGGGCCCGCGGACGTAATGGGTCGGACGTAATGGGCCCGCGGACGTAATGGGCCCGCGGACGTAATGGGTCGGACGTAATGGGCCCGTGGACGTAATTGGTCGGACATAATTTCGAGGACGTAATGGTTCCGCGGACGTAATGGGTTGGACATAATGGGCCCGCCGACGTAATGGGTCGGACGTAATGGTTCCGCGGACGTAATGGGTCGGACGTAATGGTTCCGCGCACCTAATGGGTCGGACTTAATGGTTCCGCCGACGTAATGGGTCGGACATAATGGGCCCAAATCGGTTCGCGGACATAATGGTACTTGCGGACAGTAAGTGCCTTTGAATTGCCGCTCTTGCGCAATCCACGTACTGACGCGCAAACCATTTAGTAGGGACACAGAAGGTCATCGCTCATGCGCATCATTCGCCATGAACGACATGAAAAATGTGTACACGGTCTCAGATTGGACGTTGCTCTGAGAAATGTCAGGGAAATCCTCTTTTTTTAGACATATTTCAGCAAAAAATCGTTTCTCCAAGAGGCAGTTAAGAAGTAACAGTGTCTGCATTTCCTCGGTTCACCCAATGAAGACGGGTAAAAAAAGGAGAAAATTCAGTGCAAACTTTACAGGTATACGAACGGGAAGAACACTTGGTCAGGACCCTATCGGAAGTGTACTGTAGATAGGGTCCTATCAGGGCTATTAAAGCAATCACATGATTTTCATAAGGCAAACAAAAAAAAGATGTTGAGTTGCCCTCCACCGACCGACCCAAAATTTTTTTTTTTTTTTTTTTTTTTTTTCCCCCGTCATTCATAGGCCTATTTATTAATGAAACTTACCAATTTTCTGTGTATAAAACATAATACGTTTGATTTGTGAAATTTTCCACTTTTTTTACCGGTAAATTTACCGGTACCCAAGACTCAATCTACATGTTTTCAAATTGAATGGACCCGGCCCTCACATGGTGCACTGCCTTCGCACACACTGTGTGCCAACGATTGCGACTCAAATCTACACGTTTTCCAATCGAATGGCCCCTCGCATGTTTTCCACTGGCTTCGCGTTGTGCACTGGCTCCCCGCTCTGTACGTGTGTCAACGATTGCGACTCGATCTACACGTTTTCAAATCGAATGGCCACTCACATGTTGCATGTTGAGCACTGCACGCAATATGGACGAATTAGCGAAAAGTACAACAAAAATGCTTGGGATACTTTTATTTTGAAGCAAAATTCCTTGCTGATAGGTATACAAATGTCTTAATATCATATGTCAACCAATGGGATGCATAAAGTTGTTAAGAACAAAAGTGCTAGAAACAAGTGTATGACATGTTGAAATAAAGTTGTTGAAAGATTATTATAAAGTTGAATGTGTGATGTCTTTTTATTCTTTAGGTACTTGTGCATACTGCTAGATCAATGGGCCGAATAAATAAAAAGTAGCATTTGCTTACAAGAAGAAGCACCTAGAAAAAGCAATTGCTTACCAAGCAGAAGCAAAAGCAAAAACAATTGCTTAAAACGTATAAATAACAATTTGCTTTGACTAATAGCTTTTTCTTTCTCTTGCCTAGCAAATGCTTAGGTCAACAACAATAGCGGTATTCATTCCTGAACATTGAATGAAGGAAAGTTCTTGCGATTTATGAATTCATCCCCGAACTGTCCACTTGGCTTATCAATACGTATATGAGTGCAGTCGATGGCCCCAAGCGTAAAGGGAAAACCGAGCTTATCAGCCCACCGTTGCTTTGTGTCCGTCAGATCAGCATTAGACACAAGAAATTGTATCCATGTTGGGCGTTGGGCAGATATGCGGTCCAAAGTACTTGCAACGTATGTACTTATAGTGGGCTGGGTTATCCCCATCACCTCTGCTACTGAGGTCAGGTAGCCTGGATCTGCTAAATAACGCAAAGATGTCTCCATGCACTCGATCCACTGGTGACAAGCATCCACCACGTGTCTCCTGCCTTTCGGGGAGAAATGTTTGTGCAAGCCACTCAACATTTTCCTTATCAAATCGAAACAATTGTTGATAGGTGCCAGGAGATGTCTCACCACGATTAATCCTGTTCTTATACACCTGATGACCTTCTCTTACATGCATGAACATGGTGCGCATGAAGGCGTGAGTAAAAGATCAAGCTGGTATGGAGGAGCTTGCAAAACTACGAGCAAATGCTTCTGGTTACAAGTAAAAGGTTTTTATTTATATGTTTTCAAGCATTTGCTAATTTGTAAAGCATTTGCTTACAAGAAACAAGCTTGTGCTTCTGCTTATAAGCAGAAGCTTTTGCTTATGAGCAATTACTTAGTTTTATTTATAAATATTCAAGAAAAAGCCTAGAAAAAGCAAATGCTACTTTTTATTTATTCGGCCCATTGTCTTTGAAAAACATGGTATGTGGTTTCAGTTCCAATGCATTTCAATCTTAAAATGACAGTCAAGGAGAAGAAGAAAAAAATTTCCCGACCGGCCGACCCCTTCAAATATTTTCACTGGAGGGCAACTCAACAATTTTTGTTTGGCCTAATGGTGTTTCCTAGCGTTAGTATAACATACGAAACGCTAGGATCATCCTAGCTACCATTTTGCAACCTGGCCAAATCTCATGTTTAACTTTCAATGGTCGAGCTACATATAGGGGGTTTAATAGATTATTTCAAGGTATTTTTGTACAAAGCCCTTTCAATTTCAATTACCGTGCGATGAATAGGGTATGCCCGGTTTAGCTTGACGGCTTATTGTTCACCCGATATCCAAGGCTGGGTTCGACTCGGTGCTCCCCGGCCCCACAGATGTTTCTTGGTTGGCCGCACTGCCCCGACATGGTAACAAAAAATAATACCGACGAACCGTCTAGCAGTCTATAATATTGCGCCGTACGCAAGGGGATAATGGACAAGCGGGAAATGCAAGCTCTTCGTCCTAAGAGTGGTGTTTGTGTTATGAGTGTTATGAGTGTTTGTGTTATGTGTTATGAGTGTTATGAGTCCACAGCACCCACACTGCGTGATTATTGGCAAAAGAAAAAACATTCACGGAAGTGGTTATTATGCTCTTCCTGGTGGCCACTTGGAATTTGCGTAAGTTAGCCTTTTCTAACCATGGGAAGTAAAATACTAACTATGTCACGAAAGGATTCCAATCAAAATGTTATTTTTGTTTAACCCTCCTAGGTTTGACCATTTGAAACCATTCAAAATTTCCACTTACCAAAATGCCCATTGGTTTTGTACACACATGGTGATACCATTTGAAAAGTGTTGGTAGCAAGCTTTACTACCATTCAGATCCATTCAAATGCATAGAGGGTCCATTGATTCACCACTTAGAAGTATCCAAACAAGGTTTTGTATTAGCTGTACTACCATTTGGAAAGATCCAAACAAGGTTTTGTATTAGCTGACCTACCGGGTACCATTCAAAACCATTTGGGGAAATCAATACTGTACACAGTTATTTCACCATTCAAAACCACAAAAGCGAATGGTTTCAAATGGTGCATCAACTTGTATGAAAAAGGCACCAGAACTAGGAGGGTTAACTGCTAATTATTGTCCTTTCACAGAGAGGAATGGGACGAATGCGCTATCAGAGAGACATTGGAAGAAACTGGACTGAAGATTAAGAATGTGACCTTTGACACAGTGATCAATGCGGTCATCAGGGAGGACAATTATCATTACATTGTGGTATTCATGAGAGCTGAGATAGATCTGACACATCAGAAAGAACCAGAGAATCTAGAACCACACAAATGTGAAGGTCGGTGTCTTAATATGTGGTCATTATATATAGTAAGTGGTCATATTTTGTAATGTGGAGAACTGGTTACAGGCATTTATAATTATTTTAAAGCCAGAAACACCGCATTATAGCCATGATTTGTGTGTCAACATTTTATTTACTGAATAAAAATAGGGTGTCCAAACATGTTCGCCAAATAGCCAGCAAAAAAGCAATTACGTGGTTCACAATATGAGTGGGGGTATTATTTGACTTTTTTTGACTGTTTTATATTCCGCCCCCTCAAAACATGTACAGGCCTATTAGAAACAAGACTAAATGGGTAGAATGTCGTATCTGGCCGCCACTATTTTTCATTAAATATAACCAATAATGTAATCTTACCTACCTGGTAAGGTGGAGAACATATGGATGATGATGGACATATACTTCAAATTATTCCAGGATATTTATTTCATGAAAAATCAGGCATTTTTGGTATACGATGACTTCCTCAGTCATGTCAGTCTGATATTGTAAACTCCACAATTAGTGATCAACACAGTCATAGTACATGCGTAGTGGCAACTATAATAGGATCCTTCAATTTTCTGAAGGGGAGGATTTTTTTTAGGAGGGAAATCAAGTCCGAAAACCATCATAAAAGTGGATTTTAAAGATAGTTTTCGCTTTCTGTACCACCAAAAATCGATAGAATGATTTCTTAAGTGGTTAGTGGTTGCAAAAAAAATCCAAAAAATCCCTTAAAAAGTGGCGGCCAGATACGACATTCTTTCCATCGATATAATTATAATTTATGTTCTTATTTATTTACTGTCTAAAGTCCCTGTTTCCAGGGAGTTATCCTCATCCCAATGAAAACCACCCTCTACAGTAGTGAAAACGACCACACTGAAAAGCAGCCATTTGGAAAAAGGCCTTACGCTTGAAGTCAAATTAGGACCACTTTTCAGGGCCTAGTGTATCCAAAATACAATTGGAAGTGAAGGATCCCAGGTTATGATATTGGGTTATTTTTAATTACACAATCCATCAAATGTATAGGCCTCAAATCTTTGTTTTTCAGAAACATTTAAGGACATACACTTTATGATAAACAGCTTGGCGCATGAATTCCTCACTATTTAGTTGGGGGCACCCTTTAGAGAGATGATTTTTTTATATTTGACTTGGGACCACACTGACAACATCCAGTATGTTGCCGAGATAACATTTCTGAAAACATACTTTGTGCATCTATCATATACCGGTATGTTACATGCAGTTTCAATAGATAACCATGCATCATGCATATATGACTTTTCCTAGGATTCAGTGTTTTCCTTCCAATGATTCTAAAACAAGAATTAGTTTTGCTCCATGAACATTTCAACAATACTTTGTATTCCTTATTATGACAATATGAGAGCTTTACAGATTTACCCATGTTAGGGGCGGATCAGAAAAGGGGTGACAGAGAAGGGGTGCCTATATTCATATAGGGCCTACACAATGAAATATATATCCAACTTTCCTCTTCATAATGTGAACATTATTTTCTTGGTAAAACTGTAAAATGTGACTTGTCCTATGGCGTAAATAGACAACAACCCTGCATCCCCAATATACAAATACTGCCCCCCCCCAAAAAAAAAAATAATGAAGAGGGTCAATCAAAAATAATGAAACAATCAGATGTCTATAACAGTAACGTCATTTACTGTAATTTTCACAGTAGAAATGGCAAAATTTCTTTGAATAAATTGTTTGTTATTATCTCAGCTGTGTATTTCATAAGACCCGAAAAAATGTACACAGAATTACCGGAGACAAGGAGGGGGTAAAGCAGACAGTTGGTCTTCACAATAGACTAAGTCTCGCGATGAAAAGGTCACCATTGACTTCCGGGCACCTCAGAGCCATCAGCTATGCCTATGGGAGGTTAACGCGTGTATAATTTTGTATGATTGTTATTTTTGTCACATCACCTTTTTTCCACCCCAAAAACATATTGATGGAATGATTACATTTAAAACTTACAATGTAATAAATAAAATATTAAAAAAGCTTGGAACCTTTCGAGAAAATGCTTGACCTCCAACGTCCGGTTCGGAGTGTCAATATTGCGAATTTAGGCCAACTGTGTTACGCACACCGTGTTCGAATGCACTGACAAACTGAAGTTAGGTAATATTTTAAATCGGGATAAGTGCTTCGTTACGTAGCGTGAAAACAGACCCTGTATCGCATGGATTTTGCGTGACGTTGCATCCTTTGCGAGAGTGCTTGATCAATCTTACTACCACCACCGGCATCATCGGAAGGGGAACACTCGCTCACGGACAATAACAACAGAACGAAACTTTATACACACGACCTACGATTTTCGCGAGGTTTGGGTACCGTACTACGACTAAATCTAGCAGCTTGCTCGAGTTTGCATGCGTATACGTCAAGGATCACGACAATCGCCTTTTGTTGCATGGGCTTTAAGGTTTCAAAAATGAAAGCGGAAATCAAGGTCGGTTTAAAAAAATAAATTATTTGACCAAGATTTGCGAAATTGTTTACAATTTACAAAATGTAAACCAAGCTTTTATTAAATCAATCCATATTCAATGGATGAAATTTATTAAAACAGCACAATAAAGTTCTTTTCATAAAACATTTGCACACAATACACGTTGTAAATGCTATGCGAGGTGCCCGGAAGTCAAGATTCTCGCGAAAACTCGTACGTTCTCGAGGTCAACTTACACAGTCAATACCGGGGTTGCAGCTGCTTGTACGAGGAGGCTCGATCTTGGTGACTGCAATGGATACAATTGTTTCCTCACAAAATGCCCTGCAAAAATTTTCAAATAAATATTCAACACGTTACAACCTCTGTAAAAATGAACAGGAATACAAAAATCAGAAACTGTCAGGAGCTTCTGAAAGTTAATACTTAAGGGTTAGGGTTAGGGTTAGGGTTAGGGTTATAATGGCTAGGGTTTGGGTTTGGGTTTGGGTTTGGGTTTGGGTTTGGGTTTGGGTTTGGGTTTGGGTTTAGGTTTAGGTTTAGGTTTAGGTTTGGGGTTCGGGGTTCGAGGTTCGTGGCAGGGTTAAGGTAATGCACAAGTTTCCTACCGGCTGCTCGGTGATGCTTTGAAGAAAGTTGAAAGTTGAAAATGTCAACAAAAGAAGACGAGAGTATCTCAAACTAACATTACTCTGGTGGACACACGAATCGGACAACACGCCATGGAGAAAAGTACTTAACCAGAACTCAATTTATTAATCAAGCAGGTTTTTATCATGAGTGATCCATTTATTTTGGCACACAAAAGCTAATGTTTATAATTGACAATCATAATAAACCAATTGGTTATATGTTTTACCTCAGTTCCCTATGTACCCTAGTCATCAGATTATAATAAAAATCATAATTTAAGGGGAAAGAGCTTGTTTAAAAAATTGAAAAGTTTCAAACACTATTGGAAATGGGTAAATGAAGAAAAAAGCAACTTTTGTAAATGCAAAACAAAATGACATAAAAAAAACATCCCAAAAGGAGCGCATGCCAACTAGGGTATTAATGCCGCCATTTTGTAACTTATTACATACCTTTTTATTGTAATTGTCCTGTAAATGCCCTGTGTTTCATCCAATAAAGAACTGAAATAGAAGGGTAGTGAATGAGTAAATTTTCTGTTGATAAAATTTGCATTTTTCATCAGGCTTATTGAAGTTGTAAACAAAAACATTCCTTTGTCATGGACGCCGCCATTTTGACTATATAGGGTGCACCCCACTAAATAAACTTCCATATTAAACAGTGCTAAACACAAAATATTCAAAACAAAAATTTAAATTAAATTTAAATACTTATAAGTCCCACAGTTTTTAAAACCAAAACAAAAATATTGATCGATATATAACCTTTTATTTTCTTCTCTATTTACTGTCTAAAGTTATCCTCATCCCAATGAAAACCACCCTCTACAGTAGCGAAAACGACCACACTGAAAAACAGCCATTTTGGAAAAAGGCCTTACGCTTAAAATCAAATTAGGACCACTTTTTCAGGACCTAGTGTATCCAAAAGAACTCACAGTTGGAAGTCAAGGATCCCAGGTTATGATATTGGGCCATTTTTACACAATCCATCAAATGCCTGGGCCTCAAATCTTTGTTTTTCTGAAAATTTTGAGGACATAAATTTTATGATAAACAGCTCGGCGCATGAATTCCTCACTATTTAGTGGGGTGCACCCTTCATGGTTTGTTGACATGGTTGATGGGTTTTAACTCAATTAAGACAATAATATATTTAGGTTAGTAAATGTAAATACATGTACATCATATCATCTAAAAGGCTTGTTTGCTGGCAGTAACACTGACAGAAGTTATTATCTATGACCTGAGTTAGGTAAGTTTGTTTTTAATATTCATCATGCACCCACTAGTATTACTGTATATCAAGAAATTTCCATGGGAGTTAGGAACATTGTATTTGACATGCCAGGGACTTGTTATCATCTTAAACATGAAATATTAACCCACTAGTTACTGTCATAGAACTGTAAATTGTACAATCACGATGATATAATAGTAAGAGTAAGAGAAAGAGAATACAAAGTTGGTAATTCCCAAATAAATTTAAGGTTTACAACTGTGTAACCCTTGAGCTGAACCTATGAAGTTGAAACCTAGCTTAAAATAAAATAGTGGAATATGGGATTTATTATTTGAATGAAAGGGACGGTGTGTGGTTGGTTAAAACAGCTGATATTAAAGCACATTTCTGAATAATTTGTTACAATATTATCTTTCACTTTCTATAAATAAATTGTGTTATAATACATTTGTTATTTCACACATAATTAATTATAAATGTATTTTAAATTTGTTTTAGGTAATAGCTACAAGAATGGCACAAGCAAGCCCAAAGATCTAGTGATCAGGACTCCTCCACCGAGCTACTTCAGCCCCTCCTGCACCAGCATTCCCCCAGAAGATGATCAAAGCATTAGGATCAAAATGTCGAGTTAACTATAAAAAAAAAGAGATTATTATATATCTTACTATATCTAAAGATGATGTTTCACATCTAATAGCAGAACTTGTTCAAGAGCATTATATCTACTGTAACATTTACAGAAACACATTTTGGCATTATACAATCCAAAATCCCTGCTAAACCATGAAATATGTTATAATGTTAGTTAAATGTATAAATATATATTTTTTACTATTTTATAAATAGATAATTGGCTGTTGCAAACTGCTTACCAACCTGAAGGACCCATAGTATATGCAAAATAGTAGTTACTGGCAAAATAGTAGTTGCATCTCGAACCTAGCGGTTCTTTCTCTGAGAAAGAACTGTCTAGGTTCAAAACATAACTGAGGCCAATAACTACTATTTTACATTTATACTATTTTATTAATTAATTCTTTTCTAGAAGAATTTTAAAAGCAAATATCAATTTTATATTATTCCAGTATAAAATAAGTTTGATACAATAATGAAATAAAATCTTCAGTTGCAATCCATATAAACCCACAGGAACACTGTGTTTTATTCACATAAATGTTACTTTTTAATCAGATTTTCTGTTTTATAAGGCAATTGAAAGGTTGTCATGGGAGAGTATGCTAAAATTTCAACAGGTAAAACATGAGAAAGTACTTTAAAATAAATATGGAAGTGATGTTCTCTTCATTGCTTCCCTGTCACTGTGTTTGAAACAAAATAGACTGGTGCCCCAACAACGATATAGAGGTAATTTGCGCAAGAAGTCAGGATGCCATGCCGTTTCACAAAAACAAATCTTCAGGGGGCATGTACAGGGGGTTAACGCTCTCAAATGATTTTTTGAGTATTTTTTCCTTGTTTCTTATAGGTTAGTACATATTTTGAGGGGGCATCTAAAAACATTGGGTTAATAGCTGTTATACAGCTGTATAATATCTAAAGACTATTTTCTGTTTAGTTAATTGACTTCTGGTAATTAATGTATCTTTTGTTTTGAAATTTCCCCCTAGATTGGGAGTGGTTGGACTGGGACAAGTTTCCTGAACCCGGGAAACTTTATTTGCCGCTAAGAATCATCAGGGAAAGAGGCTATAATCCATTCAGGGACAGCAGCAGAGACTGATGACCATGTAGTAATACATAAAATATGTAATAATGGTGAACTTGGAGACTTGGTGAAATTGGAGATGAATATAAATTCGTCATGTGGTCGTTAAAGACCAATAAGGTCTTGGCTATGGGCGATAAAGGACCGAACCGAAGTCGCGGTCCTTTATCGCCTGTGGCCACGACCAAGATCGTAGAAGAGGAAAAGACAAACTTTTTTTCCCATTCATAAATGCATATTGTTACATATACACACAAACCGCAATCTGTGCGTGACCGCGTGTTGACCCCAAAGGGGGCGGGATTATGTTTGCGGGTTATGAATGGAACGTTCTGGAAGTTTATTTTTGGAAAATGATGTAATTTAACAGAAATTTCTAGAAGTGAAGTGAAGAAGAAATCTCTAGTATTTTCTAGAAGGGATTAAAAACTATAAATACGGGCTGGTAGAGGATTTTAGGCAGGACTTGAGAAAACCAAGACTTCGGTAAACAGTACTTGAGAACGAGACTTCAGTGTACATCCACTAGGACCTGTGATGTCGCTTACGACTCGTCTGTGGAGTGTTTTAAGAAAGTTCGTCTTGACCGAGTGAAGTGTCTGAGAGCTGAATTTAATTCCGGAAGAGACATTTTGTGAACTAAATCTACAGTTCAGTATTGTTGGGGTTTCTTCTTTCCCATATTTTTGTCACGGTAGTCGACTTGTGTCCCCGTGGTTTCGTCTATTTCCGGCCGTTTGTTGGAGGTGAATTCGCCCCACGTCCAGCTCTATTTACACCGTGTCAGAGAACTGTTTTTGGCTTGTCGTTTTCGCTGGAGCCTACTCAGCCCTCGCCCGTAAGATCTTCTTATTTAGTATAAGATCTTTTTTTAATGTACACTTGTTTACCCTAATCATTGTACGCTTGTTAAACCCATCGATATTTGGAACAGTTGATATTTTCATTATTAAATCACTTTCTTTGTTCTTTATATCAGTGTGACCTTGTTTGATTTCTTTGTTGCATCTGAGAAAATTCAGGCTTTTTGAGTAATTTGCATTCACCTATAGTTTGAAGATTTTCGGATCGTAACAATATTGATTTCGTTTCCAAAATGACAATTTGCTGTAATTTGTAGTGTGAAAACGCCAGAAAGAGACTGACACTAGAAAAAGTCCACATTTAAGGACGGATGAAGTTCCAACTTAGCCCGTGAGTCCACGTGACTCGAGTGCAAACTTCTAAAGTCTGATTAGTTCAATCCCAGAAATGTGTGTGGCGAATGAGGATGCTACGATTTGTTTTTAAAATAAAGGCGGGAAATTATTACAGTAACTCCACATACTCCAATAAAACAAGAGAACCTAATTGTGTTTATATTGGTTATTTTATACATTAGGGAGTATTTATATATTTATGCACAGCCTTACATGTTTACCCTACAAAAGGAAAGTTGTCGGCAATGTTTTAAATGACACAAACGTATCTACAAATGTGATACAGACTTTAACTATTTTGAAAATTGTTATTAGTTTGTTAGCAAGTTTAATTAATTTAAAAAGTCAAAATGCCAACCCTTTAAAATAAAACATAATTAATATTTCAGATTTATAGCTTTGCATGGTGAAAAGGATAAGTGAAGACTGTTTTGGGTGACACCATATGAAAATTCTCTTTTGAGTAGTAATTGTGAGGGTTCAAGACTAGGTGGTCAGTGGGGGAATATGTCCAAAATTGGAGCCATTTTTAAATTCAACATGGCGGCCAAACATGCCAATAAAAAAAATGTCACCCTATTGTGTTTTTTATTTAAATTTAGTATATCAAGATTAAGAACGTTAGCCAATAAAATCAATTTTGGCACGAAAATCCACATGGAAAACATAACAGCCAGGACTAAAAGTGGGGAAAGGGCAATGCCAACAAACGAGAAATCTTGACTTTAACGTTGAAAGTGTGTTTCAAATTGTGTGTAAAATGGAAGTAGGATAAAAGTTAAACATTTTCAGGTAAGACCCTTCTTTAGGTTTTCTTAATCTATGTATTATAATTAAAACATTAGGATGGTAAACCTTTTTAGATCTAGACCCGTGTTATGCATGTGTTGCCTATTGTAGGGGCAAGGCCAGGTGTTAAAAGAGCATTGGCCCAGTACCATCAAGTTTACTGGGGTGATGCGCGCCCCTATCTCTTGAAAACATAGACCCGCCCTTAAAATACATGACGGGTCTGCATCTTGAAATACAAAACTTACCAATAATTAACAATTTCAGATAATAAAAAGTTACACAAAGTTGGGCTGCTCGAGTCAGATTGGTCTTTGGTCTTTTGTCCCCCAACTTTTCAAAAACGACACACACCAATAAAACATACAGAATCAAATATCGATCTTCATCTGAAACATGTATGCCGTTATGCAAATGCATATCTCATGATGTCAGAATGCTCGTTTTTGGCATTACACTCCCATATTTTCAAATGTAGCCCCGTCCCAAAAATAGGTGAGACCTAAGATGGGTCCGTAGCCTAAAATGATATTTGGCCCATTCTGAGCCACCATGCTATTCCCATGCACTTACGGTGTCACATGGGAACCAGTCTAACCAAGACCAACGCTGCAGCCATTTCAAATCTGTAACCAAGTCGTCGTAGGAAAATGTATTTACTCGAGCCGTTTTACTACCAAAGTCATTTAAACCTTGTCATGTTAAAAAAATATATAAGAAGTGTACTACTTACAAGTTGTAAAACTTTAGAAAATTCTAAGGGAATATTTTAAATTGAACTATTCGCGGAAGCATCTTTTCTAAACCGCAGGGCCCGATTTGCAAGCAAAAATATAAGGAAATAATATGGAAAAACCTCGACAGAGCATCGATGGATTTTAAGGGACGTCTAGGATTGGCGAAGAAAAGCTGACGGTGACTGACCGTTCAGAAGTGAGCTGTCAAAACGCCGTCACACAGTAGACCAAGCAGATTTCCCTGAAAAGCGGCGAGACCCGGATGGCAACTGTGTCGCATTTTAAGTCATAACTTAAAAAGTATCCATCTGTTTCCATTTTTTGTTTTGAGAGGGAATGAAGAGACACTATATATTGATTATGCCGATTCGCAAGCATCATATTCATTGGTGATTTATTTATTCAAAACTAGTTTATTAAATTTCATTGTAATTATTTTCGTTCGGGGTGGTTGCGTACGTGCGTACGTGCTGGTTGTTCAACAGATTCTATGACGTCACTAAAGTGCGTAAATACTACTTTGTTCACTGAAATACCAGTATCTTCTCTGGTTTGTATTGACTAAAGAAGTGTTCAATTTACTATATCCGTGTACAACCTGATGAGGGTGGCAGCTTCTGTATACATTATTAGCGTGCACAATTCACGGTTACCAGGGCAGAGATTTCGCTAAAAAGAATGGAACTGTATAATTATACACGCACGCACGCACGCACGCACGCACGCCCGCCCGCCCGCGCATTTATTACTCCATGATTTGACCAAGTTTGTTTGAAATCGACTGAACAGATTTAGAGTTAGAGCTTTTTAATTTTAGTCACGTAACCGTTTGACCAAAGAAAAAAAAAAATAATCTGTTACAATACAATATATCAGCGTGCTACACACGGCTGATATAAAAATGTGTCTTTTATATGCAAAGATTTATTAATACTAGGGCCTACATCTTTGTTATGAAATGTGTCTGCTTTTTGCCAACCACAGTTTGACTGGGGTACTTAGTTTAACCAAATTAAATCATTGTTACATCACCTGTATCGATTCCCAAATTTATCTAAAACACCCATTCATTTATAATTATTTATGTACCTCCTTACCCTTTCAACCCCATTGTGCCATATTTTCTCAATATGGGGTTGAAAGGGTTCATATTTCCTCAATATCACTTCCACCAATGACGCTGTGAGAGAATGACGCTCCCTCACATTGCTCCGTGCATTAAAAAAATCACCCAAGCAAGAAAGTGCACCACCCAATACAACCATGCCACCTAAACAACGAGGGGAAAAAAAGATAGGCCATACGGCAACTACCGTGAGCGTGGATCTCACTACGCCTAGGGACGAGCAACCCGATGTGGGTTGTCGGCAAAACGGCGACGAGGATTTTGAGACCTCGCGTCCGGTCCTCTCCAAAATTGTGGACGGTCAGCGGCAGCTAGAAATTAAACTTGCGGCCTCCATTGAATTAACAGTGAGAAAATCGCCGAGCTTGAGACGTCCAAAGACGCCCTTCAAAAATCACTCAACACCGTGACTGCGGAGGTTGCCACCATGAAGGTTCAACTGGCTAGGCTGAACAGTGACATAAATAAGCAGGAGCATTTTAGCCGCCGGAACAATTTTCGAGTGGTCGGAGTACAGAGGTCAGCAAACGAAAACTGTGTCGCGGACATTCTCTGTACCCATTTCGGCTGGGAATCTCCTCCGCATATCAAACGGGCTCACCGCGACGGAAAGGACTTTGATGGTAGGCCAGCACATATTTTAGTAAAACTTTTGTCGTATCAAGATAAAGTGAGAGTCATGAAAAAATGCAGGCAGGTTCTCAAGGGGTTACAGATATTCATAATGGATGATCTCACAACACAAGATTGGAAGGAAAAGAAGACATGGAAAGTTGAAGTACAGAACTTATATGAACGTGGTATTAAGCTTCGTTTTTTCGCTGGCCGTTGGAGGCACGGCAACGGTGAGGCCTACAAGTTCAATGACAATTAAAGGAGTTCCTAATTTAAAAGAACTTAATGTGACTTTTTTCGAGCTTTTGGGTGTCTGCACATTTATATCTCGATTTATGTAGCTTTTTGCCCATCTTTTACAATCTTGGGTTGGGCACGGGTGTTTTCTTCTTAATTTACTTTCATTTAAAAAATTTACTTCGGGAGCATGAGGAGAGCCTCTAACGTCATTCTCCTTATCCTCTTCTGTATTCTTAAGAGGCTTTTTTTGGCTGGATTTATTTTTATTTATTTTTTTAAGGGGGGTTGTGGTTTTGCTTAGTTTTTTTTACCTTGGATCCATCTGGGTAGTCTCCCTAGATCAAGTCAGGCGTCGGCACTTTCTGCAATGGAGGGCTGTATACATGTTGTGCGCAAATGGATGCTTGGTAATGGGTTAATGCTAAACGATGGTAAAACTGAATTTATTATCTTAGGCACTCGTCAACAATTGGCTAAGGTTAAAATTGATGGTATTAAAGTTGGTTCGTCCAGGGTTTCCCCTACCCCCATTGTAAGGAATCTTGGTGCCTGGTTTGATGCAAACATGACAATGGCTACTCATATTACAAAAACTTGTGCTACTGCTTTTATTACCCATAATATTAGACGTATCAGGAAGTACTTATCTAGGCAATGTACCAAAACATTAATTCATTCTTTCATTTCCAGCCGATTGGATTATTGTAACAGTCTCCTTTATGGATTGCCTGATATTCAAATTAACCAGCTGCAACGTGTTCAACATTCTTGCGCTAGATTGGTTTGTAATGCTTTAAAATACTGTCATATTACACCCTTGTTCATTGACTTACACTGGCTTCCGGTGAGGTTCAGGATTGATTTTAAAATTTTGTTAATAACTTATAAGATTTTAAATGGTCTTGCTCCCTTATATTTATGCCAACTTATCAACAAAAAATCTTCATCTCAATATAATCTTAGAAGTGCCAGGGACGACATGCTCCTTAGTTGCCGGTGTGTCGGACTAAAATCACGCTGGGTGATAGGGCATTTGAGTTTGCTGCTCCCAAATTATGGAATGCTTTACCATTAAATATTCGGAAATCGACTAGTTTGACTGTTTTTAAACAATTACTTAAAACACATTTTTTCTGTATGGCATTTTAATGATATTGTTGTGATGTGCTTTTATTGATATTTTTTTAATATATTTTTATTGTATTGTACATTTGAAATTGTAAATTTGTAATGCCCATTTGAACATCTCATTATGGAATTTGCGCAATATAAGTTAATAAATTATTATTATTATTATTAGATGGCGGGGTGGGGACTGTTTTTGGATGTGGTTTGGGATTGTTACATGTAAAACCCCGGGATAGTTATTTTGTGTGCTTTACTACTATCATGGTTCTTATTAAAACCTCTGGTTTCCAGTACAGAAAGTATCTTGATAATATATCTTGTTTATTCATCGAAAAGTATTTAAATGTGTTTGCTTATAAAAATGGTTCTTTTTTACCCCGTCTTTTTTTTATAGATAAATATGTCTAATAGTAATCTCTCTATAGCCTCGATGAACTGCCGAGGTTTGGGCAATTTGGCCAAACGTAGAGATGTTTTTCATTTCCTTAAATCAAAAAAATACATTTATTGTTTACACGATGTTCATTTTGATAGGGACATGGAAGACATTGTTAAGAATGAATGGGGATTAGAATGTTACATTAGTTCCTTTAAGACTAATTCTCGAGGGGTGGTTACTCTATTTAATAATAATTTCGAGTATAGTATCAAGAACGTAAAGACCGATGAAAATGGTAATATGCTTGTACTTGACTTGGAAATTGGTGATTATAATACTACTCTCATTAATTTATATGGTCCAAATACAGACGATCCTAATTTCTATAACGAGATTGCTACCATCCTGAATGATATTGACAATACTCATAGTATATTATGTGGCGATTGGAACTGAATTTTGAATAATTTACTTGACTGTGTCAATTATACTAGTATCAATAATCCCCTGGCTAGAAAAGGAGTTCTGGAGATGTGCAATGATTTTGATTTGGTTGATGTATGGCGTATTCAGAACCCAGAAATTCGTAGATTTACCTGGAGACAACACCGTACTTTAAAACAGTCGCGGTTGGATTTTTTTCTAATTTCTTCTGAACTTCAAACCAAGTTAGTGAGTTGTGACATTAAACCAGGTTATAGAACGGATCACTCAATTATTGATATAACGCTTGACTTGACTAAAATAGAACGGGGCAGTGGTTATTGGAAATTTAATAATTCTTTGTTGACTGATAATAACTACTCAGATTTAGTGAGAAAAGTTATTGCTGATTTAATGGAGGAATATGCAGTGTCTCCTTATTTACCTTCCAATCTCAAGAGCATTCATCCCAAAGACATTCATTTTACTATTAACGATCAGACTTTTTTGAGATGCTTCTTATGAAAATTAGATCTAAAACTATCTCCTATTCCATATGAAAAAGAAAGAGACCAATAAACTAGAGGTTTCTCTGAAAAAGGAGATTAATATATTGTCTAATAAAGTGGCCGAAGGAGATCTTGAGTCAATCGATCTTTTAAGTGTTAAACAGGCCGATCTTGTGGATCTCCGTAAATCCAAAATGGATGGGGTGTTAATTAGATCTAGAACACGATGGATGGAATGCAGGGAAAAACCATCAAAGTATTTTTTGAATATGGAGAAACGTGGTTTTGTTCGTGAGTCTATCAATTGTGTTGTTAATAATGTAAATTCCAGGTTGATTACATCCGATGAAATTCTTTCCGAGGCTAGGAATTTTTACAAATCTTTGTATTCCCATTGGAATGTTAATGATCTTGTTGATTTAAACACTATTTTTAAGAAAGCAGGCAGCCCAATTCTTTCAGATACAATGCGGGACAACCTGGAAGGCCCTTTGTCATATGTTGAGCTTATGCAAGCTTTAAAAAACAGTAAGAATTGTAAATCCCCAGGTTCTGATGGTTTTAGTTTCGAATTTTATAAATTGTTCTCGTCTGATTTATCCTGGTTTTTGCTACGTTCACTCAACTTTGCATATTTATCGGGCCAGTTATCAGTCACTCAGATTATGGTATTATCACTTTGTTGCCAAAAGGGGACAAACCCCGACAGTTTTTGAAAAATTGGCGTCCTATCTCGCTCCTTAACACATCTTATAAACTGGCGTCTGCATGTATCGCTGAAAGATTGAAATCTTGTCTGCCTCATATTATTAACGAGCGCCATAAGGGATTTATGGCGGGTCGTTTTATAGGTGAAAATATTCGTCTAATGTATGATTTACTTGATATTACTGATTCGGATAACATTCCTGGTCTATTAATTTCTATTGATTTTGAAAAAGCGTTTGATTCAGTTTCACATGAGTTTATCCTTAATATCTTGGATAAATTTAACTTTGGTTCATCTATACAAAAAAAATGGATCAAAGTTTTCTACAACCATGCAGGCCTCTTCTTCGATAGTTAACGGTTTCCTCTCAGAATCCTTTAAAATAGAGAGGGGTTGTAGACAAGGTGACGGTCTTAGCCCGTATTTATTTCTTGTGTGTGTAGAGGTTCTTGCAATGATGATATGTAATGATAAAGATTTAAAAGGTATTAAGATAGCCGGTAAAGAGTTTCGATTATCACAGTATGCTGGTGACACTGTTTTATTTCTTGATGGTTCTGAAAAATCTATGCAGGTTGCATTTAACATTCTCGATTTGTTTGCAAATATGTCAGGACTTAAAGTTAATGTTGATAAAACGAATGTGGTTTGGATTGGTTCAAAGAAAGGTAGTGTGGACAAAGTATGTGAAGAGATCAATGCCCACTGGGTGGAGCCTTTGGAGACCTTTAAAATACTTAGTATTGAGTTTTCCACAGATCTACATTCCATGGTTTTACTTAATTATAGTAAGATAATGTATTTATTACGTAATCTGATAACGAGATGGTCTAAACGGAATCTTACAGTTCTTGGTAGAATTACTGTTGTTAAGTCTTTACTTCTATCTAAACTTACTTTTCTTATTTTAACTATCCCTGATCCGCCTATCAATACTGTCAATGATTTGAATTCAATGTTTTTCAAATTCATTTGGAGGGGAAATGACCGGGTTAGTAGAAATCAAATGGTTCAAGATTACAGCCAAGGAGGGCTACGTATGGCAGATATTAGAGATTACATGAACGCCCTTAAAATCACTTGGCTCCGCAGACATCTGACAATAGTTGTGGTTGGGTTTTCTTATACCATAAGATCATGAATATTTCTGGAATGTTTTCTTTGGAAGGGGGATCTTTGAAATTGCTTTGTACCCGTAAGAATGGGAACCTTTTTTGGAGGGACGTTTTTACATCCTGGTCTAAATTCACCCTGGCGCATACTCCGGTGACTGCTGAAGAGGTTTTGTCAAACACTCTGTGGCACAATGATAAAATTAAAGTGTGTAAAAAATGTATCTATTATAAACATTGGGAGTCGGCAGGAGTCAAATATATTTTCGATCTTTTGAATGACAACGGTAAATTTCTGTCTTTTGAAGATTTTAGTAATAAGTTTAACATTAGAACTAATTTCTTGCAATACGGAGGTGTGATTAGAGCTATCAAGTTTGCTTTTCCAAATATATTCCCTTTAATAAAATGCACTACTCAATGTCCTTTTATTCCTTTTAATTTCAAAATTCTTTTGAGGGATAAAAAAGGTTCGAGCAGAATTTTTAAAGTCCTGACCTCCTCCAGGAAAGTACCTTATACATTCATTTCTAAGTGGAACAATAAGTTGCAAACAGACCATAGTTTTTCTAAATGGTCGTTAGTCTTTAATATTCTTTTCAATTGTACAACGTATAGGTTGAGATGGTTCCAGTATAGACTAACACATAGGATTTTAGGTACAAATTATTTTCTTTTTAAAATTAACAAGTTAAACACGAATTTATGTACCTTTTGTAACAATGAAGAGGAAACTCTAATCCATCTGTTTTGCTCGTGACTCAACAATTTCCTTTTATACTTCAGTTGTTTCGTGGATCAAGGATAAAACTAATTTTAACATCATCTTAGATTCTTGTTTGGTAAAACTGACTTTGAGTGTAAAGCTATTAACTTGATCTTATTAATTTGTCGTTTCCATATTTATAAGAGGAAAATGTCCAAGGAAAAACCATCTCTTTCAATTTTCAAAAAAGATCTTATGAATTATTACTCTATGGAAAAATTTATGTCAAGCGACCTCGGAGCTGATGGTGACGGAGACAAATCGATATGCTGAGCAAACTTTGCCTGCAAACCCAACCAATCGTTAGCCTGCTTGGACTCCAACTAATATTCCCGAAATTATGGCATTCCTGGCAGTATTACTTTGCATGGGCATCAACAAAAGGCCTCGATACAGCATGCACTGGTCCATGTCAGATGTCCTTCGAAGTCCGGTATATCCATCATCTGTGTCCCGCAACCGATTCACCGCAATCCTTAGCTTTTTTTTCACCTATCCAACAACAGAGCTCAAGTAGACAGCCCTTCCGACAAACTTCACCCTTTACTGGACATTGTACTGCCAACCTTTCTCAAAATATACAGCCCTGGACGAAACCTCTCACCGGACGAGAGTATGGTGAAGTTTAAAGGACGACTAAGCTTTAAGCAGTACTTACCGCGAAAGGCCAACAAGTGGGGACTGAAATCCTTCTCTTTAAAGGTCCTATGAAATAGGTGTTTTTTTTTTCATTGTATACAATAAAGTATGCTGCTACCAGATTCAATTCCAACGATATTCCCGCTAAGTAAGAAGGCTGTGAAGGCTCCAACGAAGAAGTGGTTTTTTGTTTGTTTGTTTGTTTTTTAAGCGAGAAAGACTCAAGGTAAGTGGCCATATAGTAATACTCCCATGCATAACCCAGTCCACTTCCGTGCAAAACGACATTTTCACACTATGCTCACCGTTCACGGCATGAAAACATGATTGCATTGTCACCACTAAGCAGATTCGTAGTAAAAACAGTTTAACCGGACATCGCGAGATTAAAAAAAACCTTCCGTTGTTTGCGATTACAATAAATACATGGGAGTAACTGATCTGGCGGCACAAATTGTGCAGTACTATTACTCTCATCCTCACAGAACAATGAAATGGTGGAAAAGAGTATTCGTAAACATTCTTGACATCCGTTTTCTGAATGCTACTGTGGTATACAACAGCATACCTACAAACCACCACCTTTCCAATTTGGATTTTAGGGTAAAGGTCATCGAAGGACTTTTATCCACATGGAAGTACAGCCACGTACAGCATGCAAGCCAACTTCCATGTGGTTCCAGGTCTTTTTTCACGTTAACACTATCCTGGAAAAATGTCGCCAGCAAAAAACGTGCCTTGTTTGCAGTACTAGGGCAAAGAGAACACAAACGCGTATGATCTGTAAACAATGAAATAAGCCAATATGAGTTCCCCGTTTTGAGAATTGTCATACCCAATGGTCTGTCTGTGCCCAACTATGTTTGGTTGTATACATGTGATTTCATTTCCCCCGCTTCAATGTTGATGTGATGCATGCACACCGCAAGCCCAGAATTTCCAACATTGAACGGGGGGGGAAGGGTTCAAGTCCGGGTTAAGTCTTTTTCTTTGCTCAAACAAAATATATTAAAAAATGTAGTCAGTTTCATTCTGTATAATTCACGTAATACTTAATAAACCCCAATAATAGTGTTTCGCCATTTTCATGTAGGTCAACATAACTGGTCTTTTATTATAAAGTTGATTTCATGGCTCTGAGAGTAATTCATTATGACACCTATATTAACAATAGAGAAATTGCCTTGCATCATCACGTGAGGGCGCTATACAATGAAACTTGCCAAAAGTCCTGTGGTAACCAAGTGGACATGAAGAAAAATTGAAGGCATGAAGGCATAATTGAAAATTGGTCTTGGTACTGAAAGGGTTATTTGTGCTTAAAAGTTATTAACAGAAATCACTCAATGGTAGCTTGTATTTTTGCTACATCATCGTTTATTAAGCTAAAGTATGCAAATATCACAGACTACAGCTAGAGTATACAAAATACTAAAATAATATCAAATGAGGTGTTATCTAGGGTAAAACTTCAATCCATCAATGACTGCGTTATGAGGCTAGCATAATTTAGTGAAGTCATCAGTGAAACATGTATACAATCATCACCGAGATATCCAGTTAACATTTTGAGATCTGAGCACCATTTCAAGTAGCTGCTTACTGTACGTCTCAAATAAAAAGACCGACTTATTAGAAAAGTATGTGACTAACGTAAGCGCATTTCATGAGTAAGGAAGAAGTGTCTCCTTGTGTGTCTCTCATAACTGCATTGCGCAGCTAATTTTATACATTTACAATAAACCCGAGCACAAAATGGTTTTGGAAGACCAGAGTTCTGTGTTTAGCAGCAAGATGAAATTGGGCCCTGGTGCGAAGGATCCTTTACAAACAGTTAAGCTTAAGTAATAAATACAAAATCAATCATAATTGTTTCATAATGTTAGGCCTAATGTTTGATTTAGTTTAGCGTCACTAAAATAAACTTCCATGGCTGTATTAAGTATACGAAAATCACTCAAAAATAATTTTGTTCGTATTTAATCCTATAAGGTATCATTGAATGTGCCTATTGTAATTACTGGGATTACATCAAAAACCCATTCAATTTATTGATACAAATCTTGTGCACTGTATTATACTCGGTACTTTCCGAGGGTCTGGAAAATAAAAAATACCACAAACTAGTCAAAAAGCTTCTTTCAATTAAATTTGCTTATCTTATCTAAAAGATTTCACGCATGTGGAAAGTATATTTGCGAAAAGTGTATTAATACAACATTACGTGCTTTGACAAACTAGTTACCGCGAGTCTATCATTGACACAAAGTATACAAGAAACGTTCACTTCTAATTATTTGCATACATCATATTGTATTATATACTAAACTGGGTCGTCTTATTAAGTAAAGTTTACACAAATCATTATTATGTTTGCCTATGGGCCTATATTTGTTGTCATAGCTCACTTTAGGTGTCATCCAAAGAATCTCTTTAAACTTTGAGCATAAATCTTGACTCATTAATATAGTTACTCACTACAATCATAGAGCTACAACCCATGCTACAATGCAAAACTCAAACATCTTTTCTGTTTACTTTAAATTTGAGCTCAAGAGTACCCAAATAATCCATTTAATATATCTTTATCATGTGCCATCATTTAGATTAATGTGTCATTGAAAGATTCCTTCTAAAAAACATGAAATAAACCTTGCAAAACGAACTAATTAACAATTTTCTAATACCATCATGCTTTATCATTTGACTACACTTTATAAGCTCCCAGGTCAAACTTAACCTGGATTCTGGTCATACTGATACGGAATCGGAGATAAAAATAAATTTCTGACCTGGATTAAGTTTGATCAGTTATACCCAGTTTCTGGGTCATTCAGACAGTAACATTGGTTTAGCCCCTGGAACCTTTTCTGGTAAATTTTGACCTAGAGATTTGTTATCTCCTTAATAAATATTCGATCTACAATAGAAACTATCAGAAAAATTACTAATGAATATATACCAATACACATTTCATAGAATATACCTTTAAATACTGTTTAAAAAAATTAAACGAGCTAAAGTATAAATCAATGACAATTCCCCTTCATTGGTACTTTATCATAGAAATAAGGCGTTGGCAAAAGTACATTGTCTACTATACAAAAAAAAACAATACAAGAATTCTATGTGAAAGACTTCTGATAATATATATTTGCCTTTATTTGCTTTTGCTGGTGCATCTTCTAATTGGACCGTGATTTTTGTCTACCACATGCACTTCAGTATCAGTACTAATTGTTTGTATTTTGTAATTTTACCCTTCATTTGGTAATTCACTGGACCAGAATTCTGGGTTATACGCCAATCCCTATATTTATGTTTGCTGTCAAAATTTAAAACAATTACATGTTTCAATATTTACTTCTGATTTACTATGATTTCATCAAAGTACCAACTTGTACATGTTCCAACTCAAGTTACTACACAATAACTCATTAATATAATTCGATTATATATAATGTTTCTTAAATACTCATTACTCTTATTTGCTTTAATATTTATGTCTCATTCATGATGTCATCGAAAGTACCAATACTTATAGTTATGTAAAAATTACTGTACTCTAATATAAAGTTGCTTACTTGTTTATCATTGGTCACTGACTATAATTGAATGTATCGCATATATCTATATTTTGCATTATGTTTTGTTTTCTGTGTTTCTGGTATTACAAGCAGACTAAAACGCATTATGTAAGTGTACTATTGTTATTTTCAAAAATAAAGTTACTTATTCCTATAATAATTCTTACCTCGACTTATATAGCATTGCAAGAATGTATCGAATGTGGGAAATTCCTATTAGCACGTAGTGTACCAGAAATTATTCAAATAAAATACATGAAAGGCGTAGTATTACAAAAGACGCACATTGGATTTAATCACGCAAGATGTAGGATACAAAATATCACTTTTCAACTTGTTTGCATTTTCCAACTTCCAAGCCTCAAACACGTGATTCAGCAATATCAACCTATGTCTTTGTGAATTTACCGAAAACAACCATATCCCCAGGCACGAAGCCTTCCTGCATGTCAATGAAGTTCTTTGCCGGAAACAGCAAATTCTTCAGGGCAAACAGGGACACAGATTTGAATGGCTGGTTGAAAATGTTGACGAGCTTCCCTGGGACAGCCTTGTTTAAATTATCGAGGAATTTCTTTTGCAGCTCTCGGTCATTACACTTGCATGCTCCTGCCGGAGGTTCTAGGTTACCCGTAAGGTTTACATTGGACGTGACGGCGTCTATTTCAACCAACTGGTTCTGACCAGATCCGGAAAGACTGAGCGGCAGGTTTGAATTCATTTGTATATTGACGTTCAAAGAATAATCATGGTAATAGATGCTTGACCAACTGCTACAACCAAACAACTCGCAATTCTTAAACCTTGAACCGTACTTGAAGTCATACGTCCTCTCCCCAACATCATAGATCATCTTGACATCCCAACCTGATGCCGCATCGCCAGACACAAATTTCATGCCAGTGAGATCCACAACTGCTGTATTGTTGTCGACCTTGACGTAAGACTCACTCTCGGTGGTACCTCCTTGGTGTCCTTCTGTATGGGACGAAACTCTTGTCTCGGGATACGGAGCCGACACAGAACCAGCATTTGCTTTTAAAGACCATACTTTGTCTTTGTTGCCATCGTTAGCCGGCTCGGTTGATTCCAAGACGAGACCAATTCCGCCATTACCAAGAGAGGTAGGTAGCACATTCTGAAAGAAGATCTTTGAGCTGATGATCAGGGAGCTCTCATAAATTGATGGGATCGGCTCTTGCAAATAAAGTGATGTAGATGACTGAAGCCTTCCGGTAGTGGCTATAAATAGCTGTAAGAGGTCACGGTTGCTGGGGGTATGGAAGACATTGAATTTGAAGTCGGTAGGTGTCAAAGATTCCAGTACTGATATTCCCTTAAAATCAAGAGTTCCAAAATTGTAGACTTCGTAACCATCCTTCAGATTGGTGAAGTAATCCGTCAAAACACTGCGAAGTGTTGGATTTGAGACACCAGCATCAAAATCCTTGGCCGAGAAGGCACCCCCGTTAAGTTTAATAGAGATGTTGTGCTGGGATGAGACCGAACCGGGCAAGATAGCCAATGGAACATCACCCTGAATGTACGACTTATCAGTTTCCTTCACATCAGCCTTGGAAACAGCGATCCAGGAACCACCGGCAAAGATGGAATATTCATAGTGACCGGATTTTAGTGGTAGGAAGATTTGAGCAGAGTTAGAGTTGTTCAGGAGAAACTGTAGTCTAGGGGCATTGAAAACAAAATTAAATTCGGTTCTGGTTGTCACGCCCTCGGATGTCTTGTGCTCGGAAACAATATTTCCCGTTTCCCTCATGAACGTAGGATTTCCGAGTCGGTCGTTGTACTGCCCATACAATTGATCATTCACTTCTTTCCCCGTCATAGAGAACACGACATCCCAACCAGCACACACAGACTTCCCTGACATCATATTTAGAACATCATTAATGGTGACTGTAGATGTTGGTGGTGAAGCTGTCAGGGCAAGAACCGTTTGTATAGCCGATAGAAATACTGGAGCATCGGTCTTGGTAATAAGCTCACTTGCAAGCAGGGGATCATGTTCAAGCTTGATCTTTGATACAGGGCCAGTTGGCTTAACAAAGTCTCCACGTGTGAGGCGATGTAGAGATGAACGGTACAATTCCGAGGAAGAAACACTAGCTTCCTTCAACTGAGCATAGATTCGGAAGATCAGACGGACAGTGACACCACGTGAGTAATCATCAAACTTGATGTCTTCATTACTCGCTGACTTGGCCAAAGAGACCCGCCATGTGGAAAAAGGGGTGATGTTTGAAATCTTACCACTGAAAGGATCCTGACCAGTTGCAAGCACAAATGCTTCTGGTTTCAGAACAGCAAGTGGTTTGTCAGATACGTCATGACTACTGGACGTGACCTCATGAAGCCCGGTGAAGAGACGTGGTGTTGTTTGAAATGTGAGAATTTCACCGTCGAAACCACGGTCAAAGAATGGACTTCCCTCAAATACAAGCTCTGTGTAGTACTTGCCAGATTTCGTAGAGATAATACCACCTATCTCAACTCCTACACTCTGCACACGGACGTAGTTGAAAGAGGCAAATTCACGCTTGTTGACAGAGATATCAAAGGTGAACCGATTGTTGTTTGTGATGTTTTCTGGTTTAACACCATGAATCTCGAATATGATGGGATGTGTTTGTTCGACAGGAAGTGGTTGAGCTGTCAAACCTTCGTTGATGCTTTGCGACTGATTGAGTATGGCTAGTTGCAGGTTAAGCATCGTAAAAGACCCAACTGGAGTAGGTGGTCGGAGATACTCATATTGTAAAGCCCTGTCTTGTATGACCACAGTAGAGGCCAGTATCATCAACATCTGACTTTGAAAGAAAAGAAGTTGACCGGAAAGCCCAACTAAGTCAATTTTAGCAGTGTCAAGTTCACTGGGTTTAGCGTCCAGGTTAGTTTTCAGGTCATCAAGTCGTTTCTTCTGATCATCGTGAAGTTGGATTCGTTGCTGAGCTGCCGACAGATCTGCTGCAATTCCTTGTATAGTTTTTTGAGATTGCAGCAGGGCTTTCCCGCGAAGGACAAGGACTGCAAAGGCGGCAGAAAGTGAGGTTTTCGCACCGATGTCTGGCCCGGAAGACAGAGTGGCATCGAATTTTACCTTCATCTCATCCCATTCAAGTGTGGAAGGCATGTCCAACCCACTTGGACCTATGTCTTTCAAGGCATCAACAACATACTGTGGATTTTTAGGAAGTGTCTTGATGGACCTATAAGTCTTGATGACTGCATCAAACACTTTGACTGCCTTTTGTATTTTCTGAACTGTTTCACCAAGATCTTTTAGAGCAGTAATTGAACTTGCTGGAGCAGCAAAGGTAAATCCAAGAGCAAATAGATTGGATGCGATATCAATAGCAGCCTTAATTGTCTGCTTGGTCTGCCAGTCAGCTACATCATCTTGGTACTTAGTGATGGCTTTATCAACAACGGTCCTCTGCTCAGTTACACTGGCGCTCAGTTTATCAGCTTGCTTGCTGGCCATTTCCAACTCGGTTTCCTTGTCTTTGACAACGCTGGAAAACATATTCTCCATACTTTGCTGGTAACTAGCCTGGGTGCCTATGTACTCTTGGAGAAGTCTCCCTGATGCGATGATGTTTTCATTGAGAGATTTCTCTCGGTCGACCTCACGTTCCTCGGCCTTTCTAGCCCTGATCTGATTCTGGTAGTCCCTCAACTTGTCAGAAGCTGTTCTGAGGACATCCTGGACATTACTGACTATATCTTTGTAAGCCTCATACCGCAAATATGGAACAGGAACCCCTGCATCTCGGTTGGTGGCAACAATATTTACGAGGTACATTGCTCTAGCCTGAAGATTAGTCAGCTCGTCAACTTGGTACTGATAGTGACTACCTGCTACCCCAGCAAGCCAAAGCAAGAATCGTTTCATGAGGTCAAGATTTTGACTCTGACCAGTGCTTCCTAGGAGGAAGTTAAGACGAGCTTCTGCTGCAACAAGGGCCAACTGGATATCATTGAGTCGCTCAGTAAGAACTTGCATTGAAGGAGACTCTCGAACATCACGAACTACCTCAACTTTTCCTTCATTTACTTCAAACATCAAGCCATTCATTATTACATATATTATACTACCATCTGCGTTACTGATCCGCAGACCACCATAAAACTCACCGCAAAAGACACGAGTCTTGATTTCTTTAATGGCAGAATCGGCGAGTCGGAGATGAGGTGGAACGGGGCCTGTACCACCGCTTGAGATGACGTGACCAACGAGAGTAACAGTGGACGAACCAGGAACATCGATAGCAGTGTTGTCCATTGAAAGAGGGCTTGGTATCTACGGAACATATAAAAGATACAGCAAATCAAAACATATTTTATGTTAATCCTTTTGGATCCCATTTCCTCCATAACATCCATCCTATCCCAACCCAACCAAATAATCCAAAGTTTAACCCCAAGACATTTGTTCCCACTCAGTATTAATGTTCAGCCGATTTAAAAATAATAAATAGGTCAACAACTAAATTTCCATCCATCAGCGATCAAACTTGGTACGGATGTTTAATAAGCAATAATGTGACTTCACTTGGAACAGCACTTGAGGGCGCTAAGCAAAAAAGTGGGTCATTGTGTACCAAAAATATGTTTTTTCCCTACCAAAATTATATAATTACGTCCGTAGAACTATTTATGTCGTTAAATTAATTGAGCAAAACATTTCTTAAAATAATAAACCTTTAAAAACTCATGAAAATAGTAACTGAAGTGGTAACTCAGTTTTGTAAAACACATTCAAAGTATAAAAAAATCTAGTATTGACCACTAAAAAGTTAAATTAATAATTAGATGTGGTCATAATAAACGGATGCCTTGGCAACTATGAACACCCAACATCGTTGATATTTGTATGAGGGGCTTGATATTAAGAATATTGTGAGTGCTTTACTGTTTGGGTGTACCAACAAGTTCAGACGGGGATTGAATCATTTTCCTTGCCTCAGACCTCAAATCTATGCTCTGTAGGGTGGGTCAAGTGGGGTAGAGGGAAGGGAGAGGTCATTGGTAATATCATACGGGCCGATTCCTTTTATGCAAATAAATCACTGATAACAATAGGCCGTATTCATAAAAATAAGTAATTACTAACTAGTAAATGCTATAAGTCAAAGCAACAGCTAGGTAAGTAAAAGGTCTAGTCTAAGCAATTGCTAAAAATCTTATTCATAACCATTTGCTAAATGATTACAGGTGTTACTTACCACTGCTAGTAAGTTCTCAAGTAGTTGCTATTGTACTACAGTACCATCCACAAAAGGCAAATTCTAAAAAGCTAGAAAGCATGGTATAGGGCCAGAATAAAATAGTGGTGGTACAGATTCACTACCTTTCAACTATTTCCATCTCATCTTCTGTGGTTTCATATACATGTACGCTACGTGCTATAGGCATTTTGGTTATATTGTAATTATACATCATGGAGTCTAACGATGCAACCACCGACTTAACACTCGTTGGTGTTAGTGTCAATTATTAAGGAATATCCTGAGCTCATAACAAAAAAACAGCTTCCTGGCGTTAGAGCCAAAAAGGCTACAGCACTGAAAAAGGCCCAAGAAATCATCATTACCAAAATGGGCCTTACCATGGATGAAAAGAAGATTGCCAAAAAAATCGCCAACATGAAAGCACAACTAAAGAAAAAGACAGATGCAAAGGAGACAGGAAACAGGAAAATAATCCTGTGTCCTTGGGAACAGGAAGTTTTCAGCCTGATTCAAGGTGCTGAAAACCCCACTGTAACCAAGATGTCTTGTGCTGTTTCTGCTGGCCTACTGCACCAGTCTCCAAGTTCAAATGCGAACAATAAGGTCAGTTTCTTATAAACTTTACTTTGACAGTGCAATCAAAACATTCAAAGAACAAATAAGTTTATGTTCAATTTGTAGGGTATGGTTGACTTCATCACGATTAAGCCTGATGTTATACACCTTAGGTTGTGGTCTTTGAGGTAAAAACATGGCAGAAGATGTGATATGTCTGTACTGGCTAAACAGCAAGCCACAAATGAGATGCTTGTACAATCACTAGTAAATGCTAGTCAAAGGTCATTTTTATGAATACAAATTGAAGTAGGTGCTAATTTCTCTAGCATTTACTTATAAGTAAAAAGCAATTACTAATGCGAAAAATGTGTAGCTTTTACTTGAAAGTCATTGCTTATTTCTATGAATAAACATTTAAGTAAAAGGTTAGTAAAAGGGGGTTGTTACTTTAGTAAAAGCAATTACTTATTTTTATGAATACGGCCTATTATGTATACTCACTAAACCTTTGGCAAATTTCTATGAATTATGTCTGGTACACCGACTCAAGTCAGTGGCAAGTAACGTATGTATTAAATTTGAATTTCCCAAACTCAAGGTAATAGTATAAAACATAAAGTCCAAAACATCCACAGTTTGACTTCGCCTAGCTATAGGTTGTTGCTATTATTATGCAAGAGCTTGTCCTCACGTTAGCAACAGTAGTTTACGTCTTTAAAATCAAAATAATTATGCACCTGCCACGGACTTGAGACGGTATATCAGACATTTAAATTAAACTAAAAATTATTTTCCACTCTTATTACACTCAATTCAGTTCTTTTGCTTTTATAAACATAGCACTCACCTCTATTCCACTTGCAAACACGCTAAACACGTTCACCAGGTCGGGAAACTGAAGAACAATGGTTCCCAGGTCAATCTTCTCTTTCCAGATGTTGACAGATGGTGTAGCAAGTGTTGACAGCAGACCATCTCCACCAATCACGTCGGAGCCTTTGAACACCGCGTTAAGATCATATGGGCAGTTGTTGCTGAAATAAGGAAACACCCCTGAACCGTCTGCGTATCTGGCGTACATGGCACCCTTGAAGACCCGGCGCCATATCAGCATTCGGTAGAACTCGGCAAAGACTCCAAGAGAAGCTAACTCAACTGATATTGCAACGATCTTCTTAAGTGTAGTGTTAACGTTTATGGCATCAGAGCGAAGGAACGGAGTAAATATGCTATCAGTTCCAGCATAATTTTCATCGAGCCAAAGGCCATCTTTTAGAGATTTCTCCAATTCGGGGTCTCCACTAGCAATGCAGATCTTGCCAATTGCTGCCGTGTGGCCATACCCAGCTTCGTTCCGTGGGGTAGTGAATAAGGAAAACGACGGCGATGTAGGACCACTGAGGTCTCCAGAATGCTCCGTGTATATCTCGACAACATTTTTGTAGTCGGCTGCGGCAAAAGCGAAAACCTGAAAAATCGAATCTCCAGCTTCGATGCAAGATACAAAATGTGAACCATATGTATCGTAGAACTTCAAGTATCCGTTGGCGCCATGCATGCTGACATTGGTAGACTCTTTCGCAAGCTTCTCTAAAGATTTCAAAGCAGCGAGTGCATCTGGCTTGAGTGTGTTTTTAGGATCCGGGTGACCAAATATGCCTCTCTCATAGCAACAATGCGTTGCTGTTCCGATCTTGCGTGAGCGCCTAGCAAGGGCATAGGACCAGCCATCTTTCAAAAGGTCGATGCCAAGCTGACTAGACAGGTCTGTGAGAGTTTTTTTGCGTACACAACCGGACAGCCCAGCAAGAATAAGAGCTCCCGATGGCCAGACAGCCGATGCCCCACCTTCGCTGGGTTTATTCTCACTCGTTATCGGACGCAGCTCGATCTGAAGAACGGCGCCAAGGAGATCCTCTACATTATCATGAAGAGTGATTGTAGGCCAGGACCACTTAGCGTCATAGTCAGGGCTGTTGATAATGACTTGCTTCTCATAGAGGGCGGGCTTGCTGCTGGTTGTAAAGGGCACAGAGTAGATATCTGGATTGTAGCCATTCAGGAGGCTAGTTGACTGACCAAGTTTAAGTTGAGAATCCAGAATCATGATGACCGTTTCGAGTTTATGTCAACTCCTGAAATTAAATTAAATAGATTTGTATTTTTAACAGTTAGGCCTATTGCGAACAGCTTAGCTCAACAGTTACCGTACTCATTAAAAGTAAATATAAATACAACCTTTTGTTTTTGGCGCGATTGGGCGATATAAAGCGCTCGCTATTTCACATACAATTTAGAAATATCTTATACAAGTAGTATTAACATGATTTACAAAAAGGCACCCCCTTTGCAGCGGCGGCGCTACGGGTGGGGGGCAAGGGGGCAAATGCCCCGGTTACTTTCTTTCCCCCAATTTTCCCCCAATTTTCTCCCCGATGGTAAGTCAATGCTTTTTCAGCAGGACAAAATTACATTAAATATTAGTGTTTGCCCCTTAAATTTAAGCTTTCCCCTCTTGTAATTAATGTTAAAAGAACATAGTTACATGATTGTCACGTGCCATTTCTGAATCAAACTAAATTGGTTCATAAATTAACGTCACAAAGATTGGAACTACTATACGCGAGTCGTATTTTTAACCGTAGACAAATATCGATTATTGAACCATAATTATTTTAGAAAGATTTAGTTTTTTGTTTTTGTTCAAAATATTTGTTTATGAAATGAATTAGAGAGCGCAAGGCTATCGTCATGAATACCGTAAACTATGTCATAATTACAGACATTTCCCAAATAAAAACCGACGGATTTGGCCTTAAAGACTGTCCCTCCCCGTATATTTGTGCAACACGGTGTTCAAAATCTGTTGGCTTTTTGGTTCAATGTCTCATGAAAGCTGCCTTAACTCCAAAAATATAGTAACTTAACATTTAAACCTATTTTTACCGGCCAAAAACGGGCGCTTATACATCTTAAATAATAGTAATGTGAATTTATAAAACGCACACGTATCCACCAACCAGGTGCTAATAAAATGGCGCTCATAAAATTAACAAAACAACTTACAAAAATAACCATATAACATAAATTAACATAACTAGAGATTGGTGTTTGTATTGACAAACACTAGGTGTTTGGGACGCGTAAAGGTCAAATTGGGGTCAACTTTGTTTAAATATTTTTCGACAATTAACGATCTGTACAATGGTACAACAAATTTCAATTTACCTCTTGTGGTTGTTGAGATATGATTTTTTTTAAATATTAAACTTTGACTTCCGGTTTGGACAGGAAGTAAAGGTCAAATTGGGGTCAACTTTTTGTAAATATTTTTTGACAATTAACGATCTGTACAATGGTGAAAGAATTGTGAATTTATCTCTTGTGGTTGTTGAGATATGATTGTTTTAAATATTAAACTTTGACTTCCGGTTTGGACAGGAAGTAAGGTCAAATTGGGGTCACTCACAACTCGTGTTTCATCTACGTGTTAAGTTCTAAGTACATGCCAAGTTTCAAGTTCATGTGAATTTTGCAAGTATGTGTTTGTTACCGGACAGTCGCGGGGAAGAACAAGAAGAAGTAACACTAGAAATTCGAGTTTGTTTACACAAACTCTAGGTGTTCGGGAGGAAGTAAAGGTCAAATTGGGGTCACCTTTGTGTAAAATTGTTTTGACAAATAACGAACTGTACAACGGTGCAAAGATTGTGAATTTACCTCTTGTGGAAGATTTTGTTTTAAATATTAAACTTTGACTTCCGGTTTAGACAAGAAGTAAAGGTCAAATTGGGGTCACCTTTTTGTGTAAAATTGTTTTGTCAATTAACGATCTGTACAATGGTACAAAAATTGTGAATTTACCTCTTGTGGTTGTTGAGAAATGATTTTTTTTTAATATTAAACTTTGACTTCCAGTTTGGACAGGAAGTAAGGTCAAATTGGGGTCATTTTTGGGTAAATATTTTTCGCCAATTAACGATCTGTACAATGGTGCAAAAATTGTGAATTTACCTGTTGTGGTTGTTGAGATATGATTTTTTAAATATTAAACTTTGACTTCCGGTTTGGACAGGAAGTAAGGTCAAATTGGGGTCACTCACAACTCGTGTTTCATCTACTTATTAAGTTCTAAGTACATGCCAAGTTTCAAGTTCATGTGAAGTTTGCTAGTATGTGTTTGTTACCGGACAGTCGCGGGGGAGAAGAAGAAGAAAACTTTAAAAAACGAACAAAAACAATAGGTGTTTCGGGTACATACCCGAACACCTAAAAAACCGAACAAAAACAATAGGTGTTTCGGGCACATACCCGAACACCTAATTACAGGAAAAACGAATCATTCAAAGATACAGGGGGAAAATCCGAAGCAGTGAGCTGTCACAGAGACGCTGGAGGTAGTGCAGCCACAAGCAAAACATTGAACCACCTTCAGTAGAAACTCACTGATAGTACCGTCCACTTTTATTTGGAAAGTTTAAAATCAGTTATTTCACTACAAAATTAATTCAGAAGCAAAACCTTTCTATATAATAGTAATTCACGGTTGTGGAGGATTTTTTTTCAAGGAAAATAAAGTAAATTTATCTTTAGTATGCAAATGCATACAGTTGACGAAAGTGTACTGCAGAAGAAAAAAAATCGTGGGCGGACCAGGATGGGAGGGGTGGGATGGGAAACAATTGATATGTAACATAAGCAGCGACATGAAATTGGGCCCTCAACAATTCGCTTGCAAGTTTGAAAAAGTGATATTAAATTGATGAGAACAGACTGCTGACGATTAGTAAAATAAGATGCGAACCATGCATCATAGTCCAAGGCCGAGTCTGTAATGCCATTATTATCCACTGAAAGCAACACTAATATAGGCCTATTTGCTATAAGTGAGCGGCGCTATGAAATCAGCTGTTGAACATGACATGCTCAAGGAAGTTGTGCTGTGAAAATTGGCCCCTGGTTATTTTGCGAATACCTTATATCAAAAACAGTTTCCCTTTAGAAGGGAGGAGGATGTGGAGTACGTGTGGGAATGTGGTAAATCGTAAATGTGTAGACTTTGTCTCAAGTCCATAAAGGGACAATATTGTCACGCTTAACAGGAAATATAATTGGGGTGCTGTTTTTTTAGATTAATTCGGTGACTGAAAATAATACCCCAAATGATGATCATATTACTGTTGCTGCTGCATAAATGAGCCAGTAATTTTCAGTCACTGTTCATCTTAATTAACCCTTGGCGATTTTTTCGTTCTCAGACCTGAGGGGGGGGGCCTCATTGTGCCCCCTCCGTATTTTCTGTATTCAACAGCTGATTTTCATGAAAGTTTATATTTGTATCGAATGAGGGTGTAAAAACTTTCATAGGTCACTGTTAGGTGGCGCTATACCCATTTTCTGTCGTTTTTGCTCATTTTTGGTGAAAAATAATATTTTCCGCCATAACTTCCTTACTTTGTCCGTTGGCCATGAAACTTGGCACAAAAGTTGTCTTCAGTACATGCAATAATGTGACAATGCGCTATAAGCAATATTTTGGGTCAATTTGTTCCAAAAACATGATTGTTTAAATATTTTGACCCAAAAGTACAATAAAGGCAGATATAATAACATCCATGACATAAATTTATACATTGAGCAAAAACAAAATTGAAAAACGTTTAAAAATCAGGTTTTTCGGACAAATATAAGTTATTGCATTTAAACGTACTGGCTGCCATATTGGATTCCCAGAATACATTGGAAGTGGTCACATGATTCAATATTGTCCAGTTCAGAGTTTAAAAGTTAACAAACCCAAAAACCCATATTGAATATTTAACAGTATCAAAAATCTAGTATTTTTTATCAAAAGTGGAAATTCAATTGGACCTGTTCAAAATAAACGGTCCTGATGAAAGTCTGCCTGGATCGTGACGATTCTGCACCTTTAAGACAAGGAAACCAGGTGCAATTATACTTCAAGAGAGGTATTGACTGAACGGAAATGTGGTTTTTATCAAGTCAGGGTTGTCGGTATTGTCCTAGGCAAATATCCGTTAGAAAGGAATTCCAAGGGTTTGCAGAGGAAGTATGGTAAAGATATCGTTCAATTTCAGCAAAGATAGGCGACGCAATATCTAGCTTTGTGTGTTAAACTTTGATTAGCGAGCAAGATCCGTTCAAGCGATAACAATAAATGCAGCGCTCTGAATTTAAAGGAAGTTTGTTAACTGGGCGTGTGTACAACTCTGTACACATATGTTGCCATCACTTTTCTACCTTTTGATTGCCCATTTGTGGGTGTTTTGATACCTTTTTGGCTTATAATGAGAATTTGCATACTCACGAGCACATCAGTGATGTTACAGCTGGATCAATTTCAACATAATGGATGATTTGTGCATAACATAAACCTCGACTGTTTTCCTCGTCTTTTCAAAAAGTCGGTTCAATAACATTTGAATGTCGTCTTATCAACTGAGTGGGTACCAATCGTAAAAGTACAGGTTTTTCCCACGTTAAAATACAGATTTTGACCGTACTTTGGATTACATGGGGTTTTCTACATAGAATTACAGCTTTGTACTGTAAAATTACATTTGTCTATTTGTTGGCGTTAATAAACAGTTTTTAGAAAGTTAATTTGTAAATTTACTGAAAGGTTGTTACTGCTCTTGTCCGTAATTTCGTGACAACGAATTTTCCTGTAATACACTGTAAAACAAAAATCATAAAATTTATTGCCGTGTTTTCATTTAACAGCTTTTTGCATGTAAATTTACTGTCGGTGTGACCTTAATGTTTTTTAATGTTATATCGTCAATTATATGAAAAGGTTAAAAATCAACAGTGCTTCTCTCACTTGCTTTCACAGTTGTTATCCGTTTTTAATAAACTGTATCGGTGTTTTTGTTTTGTTTTATTGTGCCTTTATTTCTTTCGTTTCCTCGTATTTTTGCGTTTTCGGTTTCTACTTCTATTCACATTTCTTCTTTAAGTTGTGTTACACAAAGAATAAATTAAATGTTTTTAAAGAATCGGAAAGTTCTCTGCAAGACAAAAATGTTGCGGTTGCCTGGTATCTGATTCCATGCGTGTATGATTGTCGTCCTTGATGTGATCGCGTTTCCAGCCTATTTACAAACGTGGGATAATCGCCAAGTCGAGTTGCTGCAAGATTCATAACGTTAAAGAAGGTTTGATTTTATTTTTAGGTGTTCGAGCTACGGCGCGAACACCTCTTGATATTGTTCGGTTTTTTTCTTCTCAATAAGATTTATCCAGAGACAAAAAGATAGTTGCAGAGTTCACAGAACCTTAAAACTTCACACATAGTTAGACCTTAACATGTAGTTGTACCTAAACCTTAACATGTAGTTGTACACTAAGTTGTGACGTCATAGTGAGGTCATCAGATATCGAATTACACCAAATCAAAGGTTAATATTTTCAAAAAAACATCTCATGAACCACAAACGATATTTTCACAGTGTTTGCACCATGTTATAGATCTTTAATTATGTGATATTTCGTACACAGACGTGACCCAAATCCGACCTCTCCTTCCGGTCGAAACCGGAAGTTGAAAATTTCAAAAAATCATCTCATGAACTACAGAAGATATTTTCACAATCTTTGCATCGTCTTAAAGACCTTGAACTATGTCACATTTGGTACACAGACATGACCCCAATTTGACCTCTCCTTCCGGTCGAAAACGGATGTTTAAGTGAACAACCTTTCAGAAGTACTGTATATGCACGGCCCATTGCGTATGAACGACCTTGACACACAGACAAGAGTCATACACAGTGTTTAAACTGTATACACTATTACATTCACTGTACACAGTAGTATCTAATTAGAATATAATACATCGCTTGACATTCGTGTCCAAACAGTTTACGGTAATTTCACTATCGTTTACGGTAATTTCACTATGTTATTTCAAGCTGTTATTTTTGTACAGTTTTGGAATTGTTAACACTTGTTCTAAATGTAAGAGTGAATTCTAACAGGTCGTTTTTGGTATTCATGACTTCAATTACCTGATCTTGAAATATGATGTTTCACATCTTTGCGCGATTGATGCAGTCAAATTAACAATTTCTTTTCTTTTTATTATTTTATCAACTTAATTAAATTTAATTTTGCAAATGGAATAATGTTTATAGTTTTAAAACGAAAAACATCAACTTCCAACAATGATTGTTTAATAACCAATGTGGCAGAAAAAGCGTCTAGAATAACAAAATGGTTAGTAACTTTTCCCAAAATTGTTGGGTATTTATTTTTAAATATTGGTTTTGGTTAGCCGGCTAGCAAAGTTCTAAATGATTAGTTCAGGTTTTTTTCATTTTAATTTATGCAATAACCAAATGATATGTTTCATTATATTTTTAGTCTGATATTTATATAAAAACAGCAAAAATAAAATAAATAAAAGATTAAGGCCTAAACATTTAAGTATTATTGTAGTGTTTGTAAAAGTAAGTTTTTTCTTCATTCATAAAGTGACTAGTAACTTTTCCAAAAATGTTTCATGACATCACAGATCACAAAGCCTCCATCTCAGAAATTGAACCAAACTATTAATGTTATTTTGTCATGATCATGAAGAAGAATAATTGTCATTGTGGACAGTTGATAGTTTAGTGTTGATGTTTCTAGATAATTCATGCTAGCTCATAGTGTACAATTCCTTCTATTTTTACACCAGTCAAAGTTTATTATTGTTATACTTTTAGACTTTCTATTCACAGCTGTGAGACCGAGTGGTGCTGATGATGGCTGTGTGGGCAATGTGCCCAGGAAGTGTTTGAGGATCACCTGCCTCTTTCTGCGCATCGTGATTGGATAGATTTCCATCGTAACAAATTTATATTGTTCTTATTGGCTATTAGACTGCTCATGAATATATGTTCACCATGTTACATTTCATTGTTATACCTTGTCTGTACGAACGTAGGCGCTCTGTAAACTGCGAAAATGGACTGAATAATAATCTGTAAATTTATTTGTACAGTCAAAACATAGTTGCGGAGTTCAAAGAACCTTAAAGCTTAACATTTAGTTAGACCTTAACATTTAGTTAGACCTCAACATATAGTTTCAGGTAACGTTGTGACATCATGGTGAGGTCATTTAATGAATTATTACGTAATTAATTATAATAAAACAATATATTTTATTTCTTGTGAACCACAATAGATAATTTCTTGATTCCTTCATAATCATACAGAACATGGACGCGACATTTGATACAAATGCATGACCTTATTGACTTTCTTCCGGTCAAAACTGGAAGTTCAAGTTTAAAAACAGTGGCAGGTTTAAAAAAGTCACGTTTTGCTATCTTGAGAAAACATTAGACAGAATTTTAGCAAATTTGGCGCAATCGACACCCATATTATGAGGAACAATTTTGTGAAGTATGAATGACGTCACATGATTGAACCGGAAGTACGGTATTCAGTATAACACAATATGTGGTATTTTAATTACATATATATTACATATTATGAAAACTCATCTCCTGAAGTAATTCTCGTCTTTTAACAGATTTAGGTGATGACGTCATATTAGGCACACTCGAACACCACGAGTTTGTTTTTAATAAACTCTATACCTCTGGTTTCATTTTGTTTTGATGTTTCCTGTTTCACTTCGTCATTATCTTATTTTGGTGACTTGTATTCAGTTTCTACACAATTTCCATACTTGGGTCCAGTTGTCACTTTTTAACTGAGCATTTGGTAAACATAGACCAGCCCATGGGTTCATTGACGGTTGATGAGTTGAAGTTACATGTACATGCACTATTACTCTTACCCTATATCTGCATTCCATTCGTGTTACAATTATTAATAGTTGTTACTTAGATTATTCAGGTTCACCTGATTACCATCTTTTATTCAACCAATTAAGCTTTAGAGGAATATTCACCATCAAAGCTGACTATCTTAAATAGTCCCAGAACAATTTATTTATTGTTGTGGTAAAACACAAAAAGCAATACAGATGTCACTTCATTTCGTTGAAATATGCCAATTGTGCCCTCAATGTAAAATTTAGCCGTTATCCATTTCGTGAGGTCCGTGTTTTTATTGCCAACTTTCAACATGTGAATATTTGCTGGCACTGCCTTTATCGAAAAAGAGGGCTTTTTATAAAGGAGGGGCACCTTTGAGTGCATGACCATATTTTCCCTACTTTGTTCAGATGCTTTCTGGGGATAAATCCCCAAAAGGCTCCAAGGCCTATAGGAAGAAGGCGGGTGTCCTCAAGCTTGCAAATTCGCTCCAAATATTTGAGAATGACTGATTGTGGGTTTTGAGTCCCGCCCGTGTGAGTGACAAGTGTGTCCTCATATTAGCAATGCAACTGCCCAGGATCTGGCCCCACCCCTAAATGAATCTGGCGCAATAAAAAACAAATCCCCACCCACTCACAATAGCACTTAACATACCATCTCGGTACTAGCCTACCGGTACTTTACTACTGCCCTCGTGTGCCATGACTTGCCATGACTCTATTTATTCGAAAATACTTTAAACCAATCCAAATAAAAGGTAAGTAAAATAAACACACTCTGAAGCCTGGTTAGAAAAATATGTTTATTGAAACTTTTATTATCAATTTACACCGTTCAAGGTCACTTGTGGCAAATTCATACGTCTCCAATTCTCAGTTAAAATATACATTGACCACCGACCATCAACAAGCCTCAAGTATAATCTATTACCATTGAAATTGTATATCATCAAATGCGCAATCTTTGGCCTAAAACTACCTCCTTTGGCCAACGTTTCTTAATTAAATTGTAGATCACATGCTACGAGTATGCTGGAAGGGTGGTGCCAAACCGTTGACTGCAGTAAAAAGCCTACAGTTTTGTTTGTACTGCTGGCAGGAATCTGGCGGTAACGATGGCAAAGCACACCAGACTCATTTTGCATCCCGGTGAACAAAATTGTGCATTGAAAATCACACCATTTGGTAATTAAGGGAGGAGGGCCAAAGTCCTGGTACAGCCAAGCCTTTCAGAAGCCTAGCCTGGCCAGGCCCAGGCTACCCGTTCTCCTAATTGTCTTTTGCGATTCCTAATCCTGTAACAATACAGTACCTGCCAATCAACATAACCTGGGCTTCTGGAGCTGGGGTCTAGCCCAGGCAAGCAGAGCTCCTTATATAGGCCAGTAGGCAGGGGAAAAACCCTGGGCCTGGCGGGGCTTCTCAAAGGCTTGGCTGTATCATGACTTTGGCCCTTGTCCCTAAATCACAAATACTCGAGTGTCATGCTAAATAGCGATATTTGACACATTAACTTCTTGGAAATGTTTTTTGAATTTTTAAAATATTAGAAAAGTTATTTCAGAGAGTGACAGATACTGGGTAATAGGCGCGCAGTGACCGATCAAAACGGTGACGCGGATACGGTGTGCACGCAGTGCAGTTGCCACTACCAAAGTTTTGAATTCTTTTAAGATTGTTTGACTTGACTGCAGTTTGTTTCATGAATAAAAAGTAAAATCTCATCTCTGTTACCGAAAACCGACCCTCATACTTTGTACGTAATGTCTGTGCAGTCCTGTACAATTCCTATGCACAAAGCAACTTCCGGTTGCACGAATGCTCTTCGGCGCTGGAACGTTTCAACTAAAAATCGGCGCGAACTGTCTGGGCGAATCGGTGCGTGATTGGGCGAATCGGAAAAGTACAAATTGCCCAAGGTGCTACTAAATAACGGCGAATAATTTTAGAACAAGGTATGGATACTATAGCATTCGTTCATCAATGACCTACAGTTCATAATTAACTTTTTCGTGTGAAGAGTTTTCGCCGAAATGTATTTTTTGAGACCCTATTTTTGCGAGCTCACCTAGATGTGCCCACTTCCACGTGTACACGAACATTACATGTACATACATGTAACATTAACATGCCTGGCCAGCTGGCCCTATGTATACATATTGTGCAGTTTCACGTCACTTACGATGCGATGATCTTGGCTTAGCAAGTCCGACATTTTACGTCCATAACGCTTTTTTCTCAACATTATTTTGGGATAATCGTTGTCTTTATCAGATAATTCAGATTTCTGATAGTATCAAATATACATCGGACGTTTGCTTTTTGCAATGCAACGCAACCAGCTGTTGATGGGTTTGGGGTGATTAGGGTTTAAAAAAAGGATCTGTTCCGATAGCCTCATTAGGCCAAAAAAAAAAGATGTCGAGTTGCCCTCCACCGACCGACCCAAAAGTGCTGAAATCTCGGGTCGGGTTTGTTGTTTTTTTGTTTTTTTTCCCGTCATTCATAGGCCTATTTATTAATGAAACTTATCAATTTTCTTTGTATAAAACATAATACGTTTGATTTGTGAAATTTTCCACTTTCGTTACCGGTAAATTTACCGGTACCCAAGACTCAATCCACATGTTTTCAAATCGAATGGCCCCGGCCCTCACACATGGTGCACTGCCTTCGCACACACTGTGTGCCAACGATTGCGACTCAATCTACACGTTTTCAAATCAAATGACCCTCACAAGTTGTGCTCTGGCTCCCTGCACTGTACATGTACGTGTGTCAACGATTGCGACTCGATCTACACGTTTTCAAATCGAATGGCCACTCACATGTTGCATGTTGAGCATTGCACGCAATATGGATGAATTTGCTGTGTCAATCACGGCGAAAAGTACAACAAAAATGCTTGGGATACTTTTATTCTGAAGCAAAATTCCTTGCTGATAGGTATACAAATGAAAAACATGGTATGTGGTTTCAGTTCCAATGCATTTCAATCTTAAAATGACAGTCAAGGAGAAAGAAAAAAAAAAGAAAAAAAAAATCCCGACCGACCGACCCCTTCAAATATTTTCACTGGAGGGCAACTCAACAATTTTTTTTTTTGGCCTTACAATCAAAACCATGCCAAGTTTGCAGGCGTGCCATCAAAACCTGATCTTTACACTCACCGATATCACGCTGGGCTCTTGCTCTATGCCTGACCAGTCCAGCGGTGAATCGGGGTCTACATCAATTGCTATGTACTTGTCAGACGCGGAAGCACAAGTGAAGTTCCGTGGCCAGGTACATTGTGAATTATACATGTATATGGGGTGGGTGGATGACGTAGAAGTGGATGTGGTTAAAGGGACAGTTCAACATTTTTTTTCCTTCTAAAAGCTAACTTGATGTGAAGTTGGTAAAGGTATACCAATCAAACTTTACCCAGAGACGGGTGTTTCCAGAGGGCAATGACAGGCCCCCCCCCCCCTTGCCGATCACAAAAAATGGGAAAGTTGCAAATAATGATAGGCCGGCATTACAGGCGTGCTACCTCAAAATAAACAAAAATAAACAAAAAGCCCAGTGCATTATTCACTATTTTTATTTGAACAATACAAAACCTATACTAAGCACAAAGCATCTATCCGTTACGTGTCAGTCTCCAATTTTTGGTAAAAATATTCGTAATAATGTTTTTGGTTTAATGTTTCAAACCAGATGATTTATTTATCGTTTGTTCAGGTTGAGGTAGGGTGCGCCTGGGGAGGGTTAGGATGGGCCAATGTTTGGGGCGGTCATTGGAATTTGGAATCATGCTTTGAAATTTACATATTTTACAACCATGCATTTCCGTTTATTCAAATTCACGTCTTTTACTGATCTCATCAAATTAGGATTTCTTTTTTATATTGTTGCATTCCAATTGTTTTTCAAGCAGTCACTATTTCGTTCCTGTGATTCACAACTGGGTTTGTTTAGTTCTATTTCGTTTTTCGACATTCATGAATTCAATTATCTCATCCTAAAATTGGATGTTTCACATTTTTTTCGTGACTGATGCAGTCAAATTAACAATCATCGATGCGCAGACGATGTTGTAGATTTTTAAAATTATTTTCGCTTTCGTTTATGGGCAATCCAATTCATCTCAAGAGTATTCTAATTCGCCCTTGGCAAAATTCAGTGAGTTTTCTGATGATTGTTTTTGTTGCGAGTTCTAAAAGTCACCAAGGTCTTTTTCAGAACTTCGTTTGGATCCAATTTCTTGGTTGCTATTCCGATGTCAAACACTGAATCAGAGTATCCCTACGAGGTGATGTTGCAGTGGCGTAACCAGGATTTTATGAGTGGGGGAAAACATTTGGGGCAAACTTACCGACAAAACCAACAAGTTTGTGAGGATACCGTCAGACACTATTTTGCCAAGTGGGGGTGGACT